>JAPQRP010000003.1:8378479-8389323 GCA_037367295.1 Apogon hyalosoma
GACCTAGCTGAGGCCAGGAGCATTGACCTGATAGAAGAACCAGTCCTCAGAGTTTGGGAACATTGTCAGAGCAGAGGTCCAGTAGTTTTCAGTAGTTATTTTTGGATTCCAGTTACTTTTGTAGTACTAATAGCACTGATTTTGCCTATTGTAAGAAGATAGTGATGGCCACAGTAGTGGTTTTTATATTTCACCTTCTTAAATAATACATGGACCAGGTGTTCATTCAGTAGAATAAGGTATGTTTGTGTTGGAATTCAACAGACACAGGAATGGAATGGCTGTCATACATGCAGACATGCTGATTTCACAGGAAATTACAGTGGTCTCTTAATTTTTTTCCAGAGCTGTTTGTAAAATTTGTATTCTGTTTGGAAAATCAAACAACACAAAAAAAGTGTGTGATTCATTTTAGTAAAGGCAGCCCTTAGCTGAAAAGCAGACAAAACAAACACTGGCTCTAATGAGGGATTTGGGGAGTTTTGGAGCCACTACAGGTCAGGCTCAGGGTGAAGGCAGACCAGTGCCATCTATAACTAGGATAGATGGCAATAAATATTACACACTCAGTCTTTAGTGGCACTAGTGTTGGCATGTAGGTGTGAGAATTGGTCAGTACATGTGTAGAAACTAAGACTGCACTAATCATCTAAAATTATAAAATGACATTTGGTCGACTGTAATCTGTCTTTTCAAAGGTCTGAATTTTGAAGCTTCAGTGGTTTTGTTGACAGGGACCTAGAGTCTGACCTGCTTGTAGAGAATAAAAATGGGAGGAAATGATTTTGTATTTTTATTCATATTTATTGTTCTGGTTCCTTTCAGGTGCGCAGCTCAGGGATACATTCAGAGTGTCTGGACTACAACGCTCCAGAGCACAGTCCCACAGGTGCCCACCTCTCTCTATTTGGCTGCCATGGTCAGGGAGGCAACCAGGTACATGAAACATTTCACACCTTGTTTATCTTGTCTTTTTCCGTCTCCCTCTTGCACATACTCCTGTCTGTGACAGTTGCACAACCTCTCTTGGCCCTGATGGGGAGCTATATCTTAAAATGTCACTGCCTTCTGCTAACCCCTAAAATGAGCTGCCACAGTTGATTCACACCAGAATATTGCTCTCTGCTGGTGAATCCAGCGTGACTTGAATGTAACACACTGAAGACATGGTTTGGTATTGCACTCGCATCCCCCCAAAATATCTTGAATCACGGGTTCTTACAAACTGAATCTGCCAGCTGCAGTGATGGATGTGTTTAGCAACCAGTAGATTATTTGTCTGCAAGGATGCATATTTAATGTTGCAGTCAGACAATGAGCAGAGCCCCTTTCTGTGAATCACTAACCTTGATATCTCTGATTACCCCACTGATGTGCCGCATCAGGTGTCACCAGTCACAAAAAGCACCATGTGTCACTGAAAATCAATGTTTCAATGGCTCTCCTCTGAAACAAAAACCTGAGGGCCCTTCAGTGCCTGCCTCTCTCCGTTCCCCCTTCCCTGGCCCACATAAGAACCACGTTCCATTTTAAAAGATACATGAGCCTGGTGGGCAGAATGAATGACACAGACTGGGTAAATAAGTTTGAAGCCAGTCACAGTCTTTTATTAGAATTGGCCATTACAGGTACCTGATGCACCTGAAAGATGTATGAGATATGAGGAGGAGGATGGGGAAGTATGAAGACTGATGACCTGAACCTTCATTCAACACGTAAGCACAGGGAGTTTGTATCTTTAGTCCCGATGGGCCTCAGTGTGTTGAAACTAAACCAGGCAAGGAGAGCTGGATTTGTGTTCACGTCTAGTTAATTGAGGGAACCAAGGCCCCGTCCTTACTGAGATCCTTCGACACACATGTGAACACACACACTCTATGCACCAGTAGCTTAGCCAGTATTTGGTCCCACAGTTGAGTACAGTAAAAACATCCTGTAATCCTAGCTGAAAACAGATGCCAACCTGCTCTGGTGTCAGTGTGAATAGAGAGATTTGGGTACAAAGAGGCAGAGGCATGTCCTGAAACAGCTATCAATGTTTTAATCTGCTACCACTGCTTAAGACACATACTAATGTGGGAGATACAGATCCTATGCTGTTTGTGTTGGTTAGTCTGTCATCTAGTGGTGCCACTAATGACTAATTTTGTAACAACTAATCTTTCAACAAATTTTTGGATTAGTCAACTAATCTAAACAACAAATTAAAAAAAAAATAAATTGTTTGTTATATTGTTGTGTCCATTTTATTTTGAATACAACTCAAGGGCCAGAACATTAAATATCACCTGTACCATGACAAATGTAAACAATATAAATAACTTAAATATTACCAAAAAAAAAAAAAAAGATTACAAAGTGGGATGTTTTCCACCACCCCCCCAAAAAAAATAATTGGACAAAGTTATTCAAGCCTGTGGCTAATTATATCAGTATAAAACAAAATATTAATACAATAGGCCCTTACAATTTCCAGTGCAAATTGACTTCCAGTGAGTATTTGCTTAACAGTGCTAATATATATGGTGCAAATATGGTCTCTATCTCTCTCAGTCATTTTCAGGACACTGCCAGTGAGTACTGATGTTAGTTGTGGCATGCAGTCCTTCATTGGAAGGTTGAATTCAGTGGGACTACTTTGCATACAACTGACAAAAAGTGAAGAGAGAAATGCACAACGAGCCTACTGATGTAGATGTGGAGAGCCTGTTCCTAATATCCTGTCTGGGCTTTCACCTGAACTTTCACAGCCTACTTCTGTTGGAAGCTCATTAAGTAAACTGTTCAAAAACATTATGCAGCCTATAAAAATCTAAGCATAAGCATCTGCTTTTCCATTAGGCTATGCCATATTAGTCAGAGTGTGGACTAGCCTGTTACCTAAATCAAGAGAGACAATGGGTGCATATCGAGGCACCGGCAGACCTGAATTCAAAGGTACACATGGATCTGTGGACTGGGGGGGGGACTTAAGACGGGAGTCTCTGTCTCTCTCTCTTTCTCCTTCTCTCCCTCTCCCCTTCTCCCCTTCTCCCCCTAAGGTACGGCCATACAGCTGCAGGCACCAATGCCGGCATAGATTCCCCAGGTCCCGCGGCCAAAAATAAAGTCAATAGTGAAACGACTATGACTAAAAAAATTGCAGTTGACTAATTTTCATGGTCGATTAAATCGACTAAGTCGACTAATGGCGGCAGCACTGCTGTCATCTGTAAAACAAATTGCCCGACGGGGATATTAAAGTTGTACTCTCTAGAGAATTATTATGCACCAAGCAATCCAGTATTCATTAATTTACACTCATTAAATTTTCATGACTTGGTTGATTGTAAAACTGCATAGATAATGTATGAAGCACACAATAATTTATTCCAAACAATCAGAGGTTGTTTGCTTTAAGCAGAACAAGAACGGAGAGGAATAGGTATGTTTGAAATTAGAAAAAGCAGATGCACACTGGATAAAACTTGTGGAGTAGGACAAGGAACTGAGGATGGATATTGGAGGAGGATATTGTTTAATTGATACCGTTTCATTCAATATTGCTTGTTTTCCCTGTAATTTAGTATAAAGCATTTGCATAGATTCTAGAAAACTTTCAATAGACTCATACAAATGAACTAAACTATGTTCTGTCCTCTTTGCCAGTACTTTGAATATACATCTCAGAAGGAGATCCGTTTCAACTCCGTCACAGAGTTGTGTGCTGAAGTTCTGGAGGGACAGACGTCCATTGGGATGAGGCACTGCCCTCGTGATGGAGACCTCAAACCACCGAGTATTGTGTGGGAGTTCAGAAATGTAAGGGTGCAAACGACACACACATATTCACACCAATGTCATTGTAGTTTTTTTGTGTTTTTCTTTTAGATCATTTTGATTATTGAAATAAAAATAAAAGTAACACCCAGAATTCTACAACGAACAATGCAACACAGACTAAAAGAAAGTAGAACTGCAGGTAAATCATCTTCCTTTTCTTCCTCCGTTTGCACTGTGGATGATGAAACACACTGTTCTCGTAAGATAGTGTCTTGAATGGAGATGACATGATTACACACTAGTTCCAGAGAGTGTCAGTAATACAACACACAAAGCCAGTTGAAAAACACAAAAAAGTAAGAGGTAGAAAAGCAGAAGATGCTTGATGTGCAAAAAATATTCTGAAAATACCTACATTTCCAGACAGAAACCAGCACAGTCCTACGTAGGAATACTTTGACTTCAGGGTTAGAGACATGAAAAATTACACAAGATTATTCAAATATTAGTATGAACACTCTTGTCTCAGAATAAAAAAATTAATACGTTCTCTATAGGGAAACAGTTTGATTTAAACAGATCTTCACAGCTAGACAGTCTTGAATGAAACACTACCATGTATTTGTTTATGTGGGTAGATACAGATGCAAACACTAAAGCTAAACAAAAAACAATAAAATGGTTCAATTCCTCAACATTGGAATCGAAAAAATCATTTATTCACTTCTAAAACTAAACTAAATATAAAAGCATAATGAAGAAGTTTACCAAAACTACCTTTTATAGATATTTCTGATTTTAACAAAAGGAAAATTACTTTACACATTATGACATAAATATGTAGTTGTTTTTTTAGCTCCTCTACATTTTTATACACTCTGAGCAGTTTTATAATGTAGAAAATATGAACCCATTCACCACTGTTTGAGCTCTTTAGTTTTATTTTTCAGCATCGTGGCAGACGAGTACAATACAAGTTTTTCAATACAAAACTTACACTTAACACAGACAAAGTTAAGCGGGGTACACACATTAAGATTTTCTAAATCTGAAGAGATTTTTTATCTGTTACAGACCCCACACATGAAGATAAAAATCAGGCATTGAACAATTTTGATCGTATTATGTGTGGTGTGCTGCAATAATCTCAACACAGCACACACATATCGATTCTGTCCCACCACAGATCTAGAATCTAGTCCTCCAAGAAAGGAATTTTGCATGATCAAATGTAATCTAACAAAAACAAAGAAGAAACGTAGCAACAAGTGGAAAACACAACATGCAACATGTCATTTCAGTTATGGTATGAATTGGCAAAGATGTTGAATAGATATTATTCAACTTCCATGGCTCCATGAACTGGTCGTTCATTTCTGAGGTCCACTGAACTTTATGTTTCAGGTCAGCAATGCTTGTTTTTATTTTCGCCTACTTCCTTGTTCCTCAGTCAGCTTGCTTCTTGATTGGCTACGTTCTGTTCCACGTCACAATTCATGAAGTCATGACTCAGGAGTCGTCAGCTTTCCCCACACGTGAAGATTTTTGGTCATAAATATTGAACAAGTTTAATATTTACAATTGTCAGTCCCAACCCGTTTCAGAGCTGATTATCGGGACAAATTCACTCGTAACACACCTCAGACCACAGGATAATCTTATAAAACATAACATAATCTGGCATCGTCTGGTGGGCTCACCACCTGCCGAGGGAATCGTAGGGGCCGGGTGCAGTATGGATTGGGTGGCAGTCAATGGCAGGGGGCTCGATGACCCGATCCCCAGACACAGAGTCTAGCTCTTGGGACATGGAATGTCACTTCGCTGGGGGGAAGGAGCTGGAACTTGTGAGGGAGGTTGAGAGGTACCATCTAGATATAGTTGGGCTCACCTCCACACACAGCTTGGGCTCTGGAACCCAACCCCTCGAGAGGGTCTGGACTCTCCACTTATCTGGCATTGCCCACAGTGAGAGGCAGCGGGCTGGTGTGGGCCTGCTCATAGCCCTTCAGCTCTGCTGCTATGTGTTGGAGTTTACCCCGGTGAATGAGAGGGTCACGTCCCTATGCCTTTGGGTCGGGGACAGGTGCCTCACTGTTCTTTTGTCCTATGGGCCAAACAGCAGTGCAGAGTACCCGGCCTTCTTGGAGTCCATGGGAAGGGTGCTGGATGGTGCTTTGACTGGGGACTCCATTGTTCTCCTGGGTGACTTCAACGCTCATGTGGGCAATGACAGTGAGACCTGGAGGGGGGTGATGGGGACAAACGGCCTCCCTGATCTGAACCCGAGTGGTGTTTTGTTATTGGACTGCTGTGCTAGTCACAGTTTGTCCATAACGAACACCATGTTCGAGCACAGAGATGTCCATAAGTGCACATGGCACCAGGACACCCTAGGCCAGAGGTTGATGATTAATTTTACTGTCATGTCATCAGACCTCTGGCCGGTTGTCTTGGACATTTGGGTGAAGAGAGGGGCAGAACTGTCAACCGATCATCACCTGGTGGTGAGTTGAATCCGCTGGCGGAAGAGGAAGCTGGACAGACTTGGCAGGCCTAAACGTGTTGTGAGGGTCTGTTGGGAACGTCAGGCAGAGCCTGATGTCAGCGCAGTCTTCAACTCCCACCTCCGGGAGAGCTTTTCCCAGATCCTGGGGGAGGCTGGGGACATTGAGTCTGAGTGGACCATGTTCTTGACCTCCATTGTTGAAGCAGCTGCTTGGAGCTGCGGTTGCAAGGTCTCTGTTGCCTGAACCTGGTGGTGGATGTTGTAAGTAAGGGACGCTGTCAAGCTGAAGACAGAGTCTTATCAAGCCTTGTTGGCTCGTGGGACTCCCAAGGCAGCTGATGGGTACCGGCAGGCCAAGCGTGCTGCAGCCCGAGCGGTTGTGGAGGCAAAAACTTGGGTCTGGGTGGAGTTTGGGGAGGCCATGGAGGAGGACTATCGGTCGGCCTCAAGGAAATTCTGGCAAACTGTTCGGTGCCTCAGGAGGGGAAAGCAGTGCGCCATCAACTCTGTTTATAGTGGAAGTGGGGAGCTGCAGAACCTCAACTGGGGATGTTGTTGGGCGGTGAAAGGAATACTTCGAGGATCTCCTCAATCCTACTGTCATGTCATCCATGGAGGAAGCAGAGGCTGAGGTCTCAAGAGGTGGACTCGTCCATCACTCAAGCTGAAGTCACTGAGGTGGTTGGCAGCTCCTCAGTGGTAGGGCACTGGGGGTGGATGAGATTCACCCTGAGTACCTTAAGTCTCTGGATGTGCAGAGACTGTCATGGTTGACACGTCTCTGTAACATCGTGTGGCGGTCGGGGACAGTGCCTCTGGATTGGCAGACCAGGGTGGTGGTCCCCCTTTTTAAGAAGGGGGACCAGAGAATGTGCTCCAACTACAGGGGGATCACACTCCTCAGCCTTCCGAGGGAAAGTCTATTCCAGGGAACTGGAGAGGAGGATCCGACTGATAGTCGAACCTCGGATCCAGGAGGAACAATGTGGATTTCATCCCAGTCACAGAACACTGGACCAGCTCTACACTCTCCATTGGGTGCTCGAGGGTTCATTCGAGTTCGCCCAATCAGTCCACATGTGTTTTGTGGATTTGGAGAAGGTGTTCGACCATGTCCCTCATGGTATCCGGTGGGGGGTGCTTCGGGAGTATGGGGTCTGGGGCCCTCTGTTAAGGGCAGTCCAGTCCTTGAATGACTGAAGCAGGTGCCTGGTTCGCATTGCCAGCAGTAAGTTGGTAAGGTCTTGTTCATGAGTGGGGGAAGGATGGAGTGTGAGATTGACAGGCGGGTCGGTGCAGTGTCTGCAGTCATGCAAACATTGTATTGGTCTGTCGTGGTTCAGAAGGAGCTGAGCCAAAAGGCGAAGTTCTTGATTTACTGGTCAATCTACATTCCCACTCTCACCTATGGTCATGAGCTTTGGGTCATGACCGAAAGGACAAGATCCCGGATACAAGCGGCCGAAATGAGTTTCCTCCGTAGTGTGGCTGGGCTCAGCCTTAGAGATAGGGTGAGGAGCTCAGTCACCAGGGAGGAGCTCAGAGTACAGCCGCTGCTCCTCCACATCCAGAGGGGCCAGCTGAGGTGGCAATGGCATTTGTTTCAAATGCCTTCTGGATGCTTCCCTAGGGAGGTGTTCCGGGCATGTCCTGCTGGGAGGAGGCCTCGGGGAAGACCTAGGACACGCCGGAGAGACTATGTCTCTCAGCTGGTCTGGGAATGCCTTGGGGTCCCCCCGGAAGAGCTGGAGGAGGAGTCTGGGGAGAGGGAAGTCTGGGCATCCCTGCTTAGACTGTTGCCTCCGCGACCCGGCTCTGGATAAACGGTAGAAAATGGATGGATGGATAATCTGGCGTTTGCTATCTTTGGTTGGGAAGGGGGAAAATCGGGACAAAAACAGCCCGATTGTTTTTGTGTGTACCCCGCTTTAGTAAAAATTATTAAAATACACTTAGCACTTATTACACGGCTCCTGTGTGGTTTTAAAAATTCTTAAAAGTCTTGAATTTCCAAATCTGCATTACCTTATAAATGTCTTTAAAAGGTATTACATTTGATATGGTAGGTCTTCAGTTATGTTTCCATAAACTTGTTCTCTGAATTGTGTCTAAATGTGTCTGTTAAATGTTCAAGCTGCAAATAAAGTAACATTAGTCGACTCAGTTCCACTCGTTCCAACCTGACAATTTACACTGAAATTAGAAACCAGGTATCGCCAACTTTATAGCCCCCGGTAAGCAATGATTTGGAATGGTGGGAATGATGACGTTGGAGTAACTAAAGACATTTTTCTAAATTCTAGGAGTTTTTTGCCAGTATGGCCATGAAATAGGCATTCAATTCTGTTGTAAGTAGTCTTAAAAAGGTCTTCAAAAGTCTTACATTTAATTTGTAGAAAACTGTAGGAACCCTGTATTACAAATACAAGAGACAGACTAAAACATTTTTAATATTGGCAGCTTCAGTTATTAATGTAGCAGTTTTTTAGTTCTTTTTTGAATTCATTATTAGATAACAGTTCTCTGGTTGCCACTGGAATAGAGTTCCACTTATGTGCAGCTGTAACTGCAAATGATTGCACTAGTATGAGGGAATAAAAATGTGTACAAGCTGTCCCTTTGTGCCACATGGAAGGGTACTGAAAGTTCCTCTTCATGTTATCAGTGACATTACCTAATCATTTCATTGTCCATGTTATCATTTTGCCTCTAACCTGCATGTCTTTTCCCCCCCAATCCTCTCAGGACGGGACCATCTACCACCCTCACTCAGACACGTGCATCACTGCCTACCGCACACCGGAGGGCCGCACGGACACGCAGATGAGGAAATGTAACCCCAGAGACAAAAACCAGCAGTGGAAGTTCGAGTGGTAGAAGGAGAAAGTGAAAACAGCAGCAGGGAAACCGTCAAGTGACCTTCTTTTGACCACAGTGCAATTATTACAGCGGGAGTCTTCCTCTGCTGTTCACCACTGTCCCTCACTCCAGCTCTGTGCTTCATTTAAAAAGGAAGGGCGAGCAAAACAAAAGGCAGTGGAAAGTCACTCAAAGCCAATGATTCACTCGAATTCAGCTTTTGTGCCCTTGTGAATACCTGAATAGGTGCAGATTGTGACTACAGAGCGGAGAATTGCAAAGGTGAGATTTATCTGGTCGTTTGAAGGAGACCGACTGAAGACTTTTACTTGGTGTTAAATTCCATCCAAGTGCCTCTGCAACCAAAATGGAGTCCAGCATACATACACCTGAAGTGTCATTAAAGTCATGTATGTTTTGTTGTTGAAAGTTATAAAATGATTTTACTGTCCAGTGTATGTATAGAAGTGCCTTTGAAAAGTCATTGAAAAACCATGTTGCACTACAGAATGTTACCTTAATGTGCAATTAATACGATTATTATTAGATCCTCATGCTTATTTTTTCGGAGATAGGGGGAAAAAAAAAAAACTAATTTAAAGGACAGGCTGTTCAAAAGAAGTGCCAGGAATGTAAGGTCAGCAGCATTTAGCCCCAAACCAGCTGCTTTGTAACACGCTCTATCATGTGAGTGGAAAACAGGGAGAACTCAGTCACAGTAGACTGCTTCTCTATTGTATCTCATATCTGTGGAGCTGGTTTCATAATGGAATGCTGCCTGAACAAGACTTGAAGCATTCTTTTAAGCCTTTCTACAAAGTGCAATTTTCCTTCAGAGGGAACAAGTCGACAGGAATGTTGTATCTTTTTTTTTCCCTGTTGTGTAAAATTAAGAATACCCATCCAAAGTCATCTGTCACTGTGCCTTTTGGAAGGTTATCAGCTCTAAAATAGGTGTCGTAGGTGCCCAAACAATAGTGCCAGTGGACGTTAGAGGTGTTAAAGAGGCATTAAATATGTTGTGACCAACACTGGCTAAATGCACTTGATTTATATTTTAGTGACAAAAGCCTTAAAAGGAAGCACCTTCGGAACGGAATCCCTCAACTTGTATGTGCCACACTGTTTTGTTAAGACTCCTGTGTGTAAACTGTACTTGAAATGGCAAAGACACTCTGTTTTTGTTTTGTTTTTTTCACTCAAGATCCTGTTGACATTTCTGCTGGTATAGAAGCAACACCCGCGATGTAACTCTTGTAATGTTTGCATATGTGTAGACGGCTTATTGCCAAGCAGTGTTTGGTCACTGCAGCCCTTTGCATTTATAAATATGAGATTTTCACACTAGTCAGTGGAAACAGTGGAAAACATACAAGATGACTCCTGTTTTGTGTTTTCTTTTGTAAATACTGTTTGGTTTAAGGGACCAGAGGGCCACAGTGCTTATGTCAAGCACCTCTAAACTACTGATAATGCAAAAGGGATGTTGATTACTTGATATGAAGAAGAGGGGAATGAAATGGGATAAATCTATGAAGAAAGATTACAAATCTTGGGATGTCTGAAAGAATAAAAAGACTAACCACAGATGTATATCAGTGTTGTCTTTTTCATGCAAAGCGTACTGTACATGGATCAATCCTGTTCACCGGGGACATATGGACTTATTATTATTGGGGGGGGGGGGTCATGGTTTTATAATTATATCATAATA
>JAPQRP010000003.1:8428595-8440824 GCA_037367295.1 Apogon hyalosoma
TCTCTCTCTCTCTCTCTCTCTCTCTCTCTCTCTCTCTCTCTCTCTCTCTCTCTCTCTCTCTCTTTCTCTCTCTCTCTATCTATCTATCTTTCTATCTTTCTATCTTTTATTTATTTATTTATTTATTTTTACACATTTTGCTATTACTGTCACAACCATAAAGTCATTCTGACATTATGCAGTTGTAAAAATGTAGAATATACTCCAAATAAATAAAAAAGATAGTAGTAGTAAAAGTAGATTACTTTTTAATTTTAAGATACTGAAGGTATTCTTCTGTATTCTTCATTGCAAAGAAAGTCTTCACATACCAGATTATTTTTGAATGAAAATAGTGACAAATATCACTGTTTTCTTTAGTTCTGTCATTTCTTTGTGGTTCTGTAAATGCACTGAAACTTTGATTTATTCTCCACATATTCTGAACAAACTAATCCTAAAGAGCTTCTTAAGCAGTTACCACTTTGAGGAAAGATATAAGGGTATCTTTTGGCTCCAGACAGTTTTGTTTTTCAATTTCTGTCCTAAAATGGCTCTTTAGATTGTAAAGGTTGCCGACCCATGGTCTGTATCAAGGGTTTTCAAAATGCAGGATAGTGAGCCTCCCATAAGAGAACTCAAAAGCAGCTGCCCCCACCCCATTATTATTGCTGTTATTACTGTTATTGTCTTTGCTTTGTATGTTCCATGCAGGCTTAAAAAAAGGTTTCAATAATACATTTTATACACATCTTTATTTTTTTAAGCATGTTTGTATGTTCTTAAACATATTTTTTAAACATTTTAAACATCTTTATCTGTGTATGTGCTTAAATATCTTTTTAAACACATTTTAACATCTTTATGTGTTTTAACATCTTTTTAAATACATTTTAACATCTGTATATTTTTTATCGTCTCTTTTAACACATCTTAACATCTTTGTGTGTTTTTATCATTGCCCATTATTACCGGACACATGTCTTTGGCAGCAAGTTGTGGGGTTTCTCCACCTTCAATGCGTAACACTGTGTTATGATGCTTCAGTTGCCTTGGTATTTCCAGTGCAGCCAAACGTCTCCATGACTTTCATCTGTGATCGCAATTCATTAAGCTTCCTATGAAAAAACCCGTGGCTTGGTCTTCAAACTTTGGTGCTTAGTTTCAATATGACACTGGAGTTTACATGGTGGCATACTGTGGTTAGCTAGCACCTCTGCAAATAACACACTGTAGCAGCAGAGCATCGTCAGGACCAACACATAAAAACCCAAACTTTAAATAATCAGGGTCGTACTTCCTCCGTTTGCTGCTCGCCCCAGACTCTGTGTCCTCTCTCACTTTCACTTGAGGTACTAAAAATTGATGCATTGTGCCCCTCGCATGTACTGCAGTTAGCTAACCAGATGTTTACACTGTTTTTCTTTTTTATTCAGGTTTATTTTTTCTCACGCTGCGCCTTCCCTGAAGTCCTCTGGTGCCCCCCAGGGGAGGTGCACCGCACACTTTGAAAACCACTGGTCTATGTGTTCTCCCTTTAACTGCTCCTTTCACACACTATATGGACAAAAGTATTAGGACACATTGAATTCGGGTGTTTCTTTTCTAACAGGGGTCTGTGACGCAAAACAATAACGGCAAATGTCATAATGAAGTTTTATATTGTGATAAATATCATTGCATTGCATTGGTTAGTTTGATTTAAATTGTTATCTTTGCTTCCAAAATGCCTCCGAGATGGTTTTTACTTAATTTCTCTGACCATAGATTGTTTTTTTTTTTTTTACATTTTTTATCTATGACTATTATTTTAAATGTTCTACCTGTGCTCTGACTGTAAATAATAATTTTCTACCACAACTAACCATCTACTTTCTTTACATCTCACTTAGGAGGAAAAATCTGTCATTAAACTGTCAGGAAACATTGATGTTTATAAACTGTACAGACAAAAGTATTGGAACACATCATGGCTACAGCTGTAAGATGTCCTGTTCATGCTGATTTGACATATAAATATTTATATTTATGTGGCACCTTTTTGCATTGTCAAATTATCTTCAGTAATTGTAACATACTGATCCTTCAGTAGATTTCTTTATGTGCTATTAATATTTTAACAGATAATTGTCCATGTATATCACAACATAAAATTCCTTGCAACCTGTATGGACATGGACATTTCCAAAAAACATGAGAATGAACATCAGTATTTGTTGAACTTTGATTTTTGTAGACCCACTTTTTAAAAATGACAAACCAGTGCAACACCATTTCAAAAATCTATAAATCATAAGAAAAAGGGAATATGTCCACAAATTAACATTCTTGACCATTTTAACTGCCATTTCATTGTACGACAAGGCTCATAAAGCTATCTTGAATAGTTAAATGAGACCTTCAAAAATGCATGCTAGACAAATCACAGCTTTGTTTTGTGAAAATTTATTTAAAAATGTTGCTATTTGATATTTAGGCAGTGGAAAAAGGCTTTCATTTTTTGTCAGTTAATAATTAATAGAACAAAAACAAAAAATGTTAAGCACATTTATGAGAACAGTGAAGATATTCAGTCCTACAAAAACATTATTCTTGGTGAGGGTTTATTGAAATTTCTTGTCATTTTCAGTGTATTGAAAAAACACAACATGTTTCTGCAGGAAAATCCTACATCTGTGAAGTGGTGGATATGTGATGACTTGTAAATCCTCTTCATCTTCTAATCGTCTCCTTTTTAAGTTTCTTTACCCTTTACTCTGTCATGTTTACTCTGTGCTTTGTTGACCATTTGTCAGTAAGGTTTAATGGCTGGTAAAATACATTTTTTACTCATGTTCTTTTCCTCTGAACCTTTATGCTTTGGATTATACTATTCACTTCCCTGAAGGGGCCTCGAAACTGAATATATCTGTAAAAGTCATGGTTTCTCACATTTTTCTCCAGCTTCCCATCCTTTTGTAAGACCCATCAAGCTCTGATTATTTTTACTTCCCAGTATTTAAAAGCTATATCATAGTAAATTTTTTGGAAATCATTGCCACCAGTTTTTACCCTTTGGCTGAGGGGTATTGATATTGTTTTGTTGTCTGTTATTCCATTCAGCGACATAATTGCATTATCTGAAGAACGCATTGACATATCTGCACCAAATGTATACTGTTGATGGATCTTGGCATGGAGCAGAAGCCTATTGAAAATAGGTGACTTTGACCTACTTTTTCAAGGTCAAATGGCCTTGTGCAGTTATAATATCTGAGGTCTTTCAAATATGAATATGTATGTAATAAGTTTTACACAAAAACAGTCTAATCTAAATTATAGGGTTGTAACTTTCAACAGAATCTTACACTATATTTGGCCGAGGGGGATGAAAAGTGCACAGCGCGCTATGTTGATATTTTGGAGTCTTACTTTTGCTGTTTTAGCAATATATCTGATATGCAAACTCTTACTGAATCCATGATGTTTTTAAATGTCTCGTGCATCTCTTTAACAAAGCTCCTCTTTGATTGCAGCATATTTAATAAGTAAATGTATCCTTCATGGTGATGGTGGTGTTTGATTACAGCTGCACTCATCCCAAAATCACTTTCACCCCAGAGCTCACTCTCAGCTCCACACACACATGTACAAAATAACATGCATTCTGCTCTTGCACAAACCACACACACACACACACACACACACACACACACGCACACACACACACACACAGTTGCGCACACACACACACACAGTTGCGCACATGCACACTGCACTCCCGCTGTGGCGTAAAAGCTCCCCTGATTAAGTGACACTTGGGATACATGAGCGGCAGACGCCCAAGGTGACAGGGGTGTCAGGGCGTTCCGGTGTGTAATTACCACCTTTCTGTGTCAGCGGGTGTCACCCACCTGCCCTTGATGGGGTGAGAGCAGCGCTAACCTGCGAGGTGCCCCGTCTTCGTGTATGTGAGGGAGGGGCCAGAGCCGACGTATTACCGTGTAGTTAAGAGGAGAGGCTCTCTAAACACGGATCAGGTGATGCTCATCTCCCTGAGAGGCAGTAGCCTTGCCAACCTCGTGTTGGCATGACGCAGCCAACACACTCAGGCCACAAAACAACGGCTAGATTAAATTAGATTAGACTTGATGAGACTTTATTGATCCCACAATGGGGAAATTCACTGGTCAAGGCAGCAACTGAATAAAGTGCAAGAACAAAAAATTTGCACGCATGAACGTAGTGCAAAAGACAAATGGTATAAAAATGGTAATGACAGTAGTAAATAAGAAAACTCTATGGACTATATACATATTTACAAAAGAGTGGAAGTGTACAAAGTCAGACAACAGATGAGACTCATACAGGACAGGGTTATATACTGTTGAGTTGTCAAGTCTGACAGCCAAGGATGAATGACACTGTGGGTGTATCAGTCTGCCACTGAAGGAGCTGCTCCGAGCCTCCATGGCCTGATGTAGTGAATGTCAGCTGTTGTCGATGATGAATGTCAGCTTGGCTCACATCACATCCTCCTCTCACCCACCTGTTCAACAGTGTCCAGTCCAGCCCAGGACAGAGCTGGTTCCCCTGACCAGCCTGTTCAGTCTTTTCTTGTCCCATTCAGTGCTGCCTGTTCCCCAGCAGACCACAGTGTAGTGGATAGCAGAGGCTACCACAGAGTCCTAAAATGTCTGTAGCAGAGGCCTGTGCACTTTGAAGGACCTCAGTCTCCTCAAAACGTGAAGACAACTTTGGCCCTTTTTGTTCACTTGTGTCCAGTCCAGTTTATTGTTACGGTGAACACCCAGGTATCTAAAATTGTACCCCAGCTCCATGTCCAAGTCCTGGATGTTCATCAGTGTGGGGGGTAGTGGTCTTCCCCAGAAGTCAATCACCATTTCCTTCATTTTGCTGGTGTGTAAAGGGTACCTGTAGTGAATTTTCATTGTTAGCTATCTCAAAAGGTCATCTATAATACTAGCAGTTCCGTCAGGTAACTTGCGTTATACACCGTTGTCAAGTATGTGCGAGTACTGAGTTGCTGCTCCGTCAGTCAGTCATGGTCAGAGACATGTTTCCTCCTTCACGGGCTGTTCCAGCACTGGTAGTGATGCAGACTTGTAGCATTGTCTGATTACCTGGGCTGTGATGGACTGGTCACTGACCGCGTGCAGCAGACATCAGTCTAAGATGAGACATTATCAGCCAGTGCTGGGTCGCATCTCTAAGACAATGATGGAGTGCAAATCTTACAGCTGCGCAAACAAGCGTGAATGTGTGCTTTTCACTCAGTCTCACTCACTGACTGCTGCTTGTTTACTCACACTCAATCACCCCGAATCAATGATGGTGCATCACTTACAGCTGGCAATGGCTGCTCCCCATAGGTTCTACCCACACATGCAATTCACATTGTAAAAACATCCATTGTGGTGCATTTATGGCAATTTTATTTATTTATTTTTTTCACTGAATTTGTACCTCTCTTGCTCATAAGTAACACACAAAGCACAATTAATGTTGTTAGCATGACCAGGCTAGGTACACTTTAAGCACAGGTGGTTGCGCTCACACCAGTCCACAAAATCCCTGATGACCGACCTGTAATCCAGCTCGTTCCCCTCAGACACACAGCTAACAATGGCTGAGTCATTGGAGGACTTCTGTAGATGACAGCTGTTGGTGTTGTATGTTAAGTCTGTTGGTGTAACTATCTTCTTTTTTATCTTAAAGCTGCTGTATGTAGGAATTATGTTCCAGGTAATCATAAAATGGTCCTGATATGCCACCAGACATTAAGGACTCATGTTCATTTCAAATACTGATATCACTGAGAGTAGTAGTCCAGCCAGAATATTTGCATTTGAAAAACTGTCAGCCTCTAAATAATGTTTATGTTGTCATTTTTTGTTTTGGTCTGATGCTCCGCCCATCACCTATCTACCAATCACCAGTCAGTGGCATTTCTTCATCCAGGTTGCCAATTCCACTGAGCTGCATCTGGAACATTTCTGATCACAAATATGTGATGTTTATCCATTGTAATGTTTGTTTTATCAATAATTGTATTGATAAATCCCTGAAAAAATGTCTTCCTGTTGTGTTAACAGTTGTTCAAACATTTCCTTTTGCAGCAATTCAGTTACCTGTGCAAGTGATACATACTCATCCTCAGGTTTAGCTTCTGCTCTATTCTTATGTGGCAGACACACCAAAAGCAGCCCTTTGTCCCAGCAGTAGCACAGTGGAAGCAGCAGCAGCACTTTCTCCATAGTTCCCCGTGCCTGCACCTCACCCAGCTGTGGTGGAATCCCGACCAGCTGTGATTGTAGCGTGGCTAGCTGTGGTGCTGTCCTGACTATCTGTGATTATCGCACTGCTAGCTGTGATTGTCGCACGGCTAGCTGCTGTGCTGTCACGGCTAACAGTGGTTGTAGCCCGGCTAGTGGTAATGTTGTCGGAGCTAGCAGTGATGTTGTCCTGGCCAGCTGTGGTTGCAGTCCGGCTAGCGGTGGTGTTCTCCCAGCTAGTGGTGGTTGTTGCCTGGCTAGCAGCGGTGTTCACTGACTTTTCCAAAATTCTGGTTTATTTTCTTTATGTATTGGTTAAACAAATCAGTGTCAGTATTATTCTAGCATCCACACCCATGCCAAAGATGGTTTGGAACCAGGCAGTCCAGTGAACAGTTCAGACAGTCCCATAGAGAACAGCTCTGGTTTCAGTCTGCTGGTGTTTTTGACTGAGGTGAAACTCCTAAACCTATAACATTACTGAACCTAAAATGCCTCTTATTATTCCCAAATACGTTGTGACAAAGTGAGAAACAAAACAAGGATATGTATAGGAGATGCTTTTGGAACATGGAGACAGCTGAAAGTGGAGAAGAATTTGAAGCCCGATGCCGGCTCTCCTGTGGTCTCCCACAGCCCGGAGTCTCACCGGACCCAGGTGAGGAGAGCACCAGTCCAGGAGAGGGGACCACCGAGTGATCTCTTCTCCCAGTCCGGGACCGGATGAAGAGACGGCCCAGGTGTAAATACCGGTGTAGGACTCGTTGCTTGCCCTGGTAGCTCCTTATAGTTAGACGCTCATGCTGGATCTGACAACCCCTAGTCTGGGGGGAGGCTTAGGGGATACCACGCCTTACAGTATTTTGGATGTGATTGCAGTACCAGTTTTGGCCACAATCCTACATAAGGGACCTTTAAATAATTCAGTAAACACAGATAGACTAATCCGACTAATTCTGTAAAGCTCTGTGAGGCAACCTTGTTGTGATATAGGACTTGATGAATAAAACTGAATTGAATTGAATGGAATAGAAGAGACACCAGAGATGGAAAGTTCATACAAAATACAACCACATGCATGTGGGCATGTAGTTGATTATTTGAATATGAGTGTGCTGGTGGAGGGTGGCACTTCCATTGTCTATTTTTCAGCTGACGTCATGGTTATAAGATAAGATAAGACCTTTAGCCTGGGTTAGAAGTGGCTGCTGGTTAACAGGTGGTCTTTATGATAGGTGGCAAAAGTACAAACAGTGTGCTTCACCCAAGAACCAGTCACACTAACAAATGTATTGGTCAAAGCCTCATACAAAGCATTTAGGGACACTTCTCTCAATTATATTGTGTTCCGTGCTTGGAAAAACTTGTTCTGTAGCCATCAGTGACAGACAAGTACTTGTTTAAAAATCCTATTTTAATTATATCCTCTGTGTTTGTCAGTTTAAAAAATAATTTTATAAGGAAATAAAGTCACATTTTGGTGTAAAACAGTTGAAGTATCAGACTGGGAAAATATGTCAGTAGAAAAACTAAAAGTCACAGAGGTGACATCGTAACTTCTCTTTCCATGCTTGTGATGTTTCTGCAGCTTCAACATGACCAGACTGTTGTGATTTTCACTTGTTATAATATTCTTTTAACTTGAAGAATGAGATGAAACAGAATATCACATACAATACCACTTGGAATAGTCAAAAAAGTTGTTTCTTCCAGTAGAAGTACAGATACTTAAAAAAAAAAACTGATGTATTATTATTGATTCTACTACAGTAAAAGTAAAAATAAAGTACAGGCTCTGAAATGTACTCAGAGTGTCCTTTTATTGGAATGTTTCAAATAATCTTTAAAATGTGATTAGTTGTCACATTTGATCATGTGTCTACTAGTGTTGGTCCATAACTGAGTTTAGTTGTGATCCAGTGATATTTATTCTGTCCTCACTGGTTGGTGTTTGAACAGACCTGCTCCTCTGTTGATACTTTTTCTCAGTTGAAACAAACCATGGATAGTGTCAGGCAGTTGTTGATTTACTCAACACCCAATTTTAACAGTTTTGAGGTCAACCAGATCTTTAAACTTTAATGCTTTAGTTTAAAGCTGAGTTTGTTGGTTCTCTGTGAGTGGTTTTGTTTCTAATTCTTCTGGATATTTTTTTGGAGGATGAAGACCGGATCTTTGTTAGTTTTATACACTACAAAAAAACGTTAAGGATATTTCATTTTTTTTGTCCCAGGTGCTATTTATTAAATCTGTCCACGTTTTTAGCATTCCCCTGGGGCCTCATGTACGAAGGGGGTGTACGTCCAAAAATGTGGCGTACGCCCTTTTCCACGCTCACGTTCAGATGTACAAAGAGTGAAATGACCGTGGAAATGTGTGGCGCTCCACGCCAACTCCATGGCTGGCATACGCACTTTCTAGTACTTTGGAACCTTTGGCGACACTTAGAGGTTATACTGGGAAACTGTAAATACTATGAAAAAGGTAATTCCTCTAAGTGATGTGTATATCAGGGCGACACGGCGGTGCAGTGGATAGCACTCGTGCCTCACAGCAAGACGGTCCTGGGTTCAATTCCAACACCAGTCGATGGGACCTTTCTCTGTGGAGTTTGCATGTTCTCCCGTGTCTGTACCTGGAGAGAACCCACGCAAACACAGGGAGAACATGCAAACTCCACACAGAAAGGTCCCACCCCAAAATTACTAATATCTCCCAAAATATTGGTCCTATCAACTTGCCATTTTCGCTAGTCTCTTCCTTGACCAAAAATACATAACTATGCCAAACTGCAGAAGTCAGCTCTTTCTGGATTTTGTGTGAATCCCGAGATTTACGCATGCACACAGAGACCTCTTGGCTTTTATAATATAGATTACTGCAAGAAATTTAACTTCAGATACTCTTTCAGTCTGTACATGAGTAAGTTGTTTGAGTAGGTTGTGAAGATGGATATCAACAAATTTGATGGAGTCTGAATCAAAACTGAACAAACCTGTTTTTATTCACAGTACATGGCTGCATGTTACCCAGAAAAATATTTTGTATATGTAAATATAGTCATTGTGTTTGTGGTCAAATTAGTTTGTAAAATTTGAGAGGACTGTGAAGCTGTTTAACTGTTTACTGTCCCCTTCATAGTAGAGTTATTACATTACGTTATTATTACATATTGTATTACATTTGTTTTTATTTTTATTCACTCTTGCTTGCCTCTTTGATTGCAGTTTGATATGAGCTTTACGAGTTACAGTAGTTTTTTTCTTGAGTAAATGGGTAGTTTTAGGTTTTAATTAAGGATTATTTTTTTCTTTTTTAATTTAGTTTGGGTCAGAGCTACTGATCTAGCCAAAAGGTTGTGTAAGAATGTGTTGTGGAATCACAATCCATGATCTGAGTCACAATTTTCTCACCTCTTATACAATGTAGGTGAGTTACCAAATTATAAGTCTTTTATTTTTCCTTTATTTTTGATTTTGGAGGCTTAGGCTGTATGTGTTATGGCTTTTTGTTGTTATCTTACTAAAAGCCTTGTACTTTTGCATTATTTTGGAACATTACCACGAGATAATATGAAGTAAATACATCTAGATATGTACAGATGGTTTCCTGTACACGCAGCAGCAGTGTTTCCAGTAATCACGTATATTGTGGAGGCTTCATTTATCTAACCTGACATTTATTATGAATTAATAATGTTGTTACACGATGACACAGCTCTAAGGTATCTGTGTAAATCAATCAATTGGATTAATTCTTCATCACTGCATCTGCTTCAGCAGCCAAACACCATATTACACACAAGTTAAGGCAGATTAAAACTAGAGGCCATTTAAAATGAATGTTAGCTGAGTAGAAAAGTTTTGACAGTGCTGCTTTTTTATAACATGATCTTTAAGGTCGCTCTGAAAAATAGATCATTTGACAAAGATCGTGGGATGACCCAACCCCAGTTTTGGATTTTCATGATTTTTAGAACAAGGCAGAATGAAAGAAAGCATGACATTAAACATGATTTACAAAACCATTGTTTGCATCATGTTGTGCAAAGCCATTTTATTCTTTAACACCATGAACCATTAACACTGTCTGAGCCACAGCAGAGCTCTGTAATTAGCACTAGGGGCTAATGGTCTGCTGTTTTTACCTGCTTTCTATGGCTTCAGTTTTATTTTTAAGTGAATTATTCTAGTGCTTCCATCAATTTTTCACTGTCAGTTCTAGTTTTTTTTTTTTTTTGTCTTTTCATTAACCCTTGCCTGAAGCCCGGAAAACTCCATGTTAAATCTATTAAATCTAAAATTTATGGTTACTTGAGGAACAATTGTATTGATGTTATTTATGGAAGCCTGTTTACACCACTGTGACAGTGGAAAAAAGATATTTTCTAAGTCAAAATAATGAGTTGGCATCTCAATATAATGAGAAACTTCCTCAAAATAATGAGTCAGTATCTAAAAATACCGACTTAGTATCTGAGTGCAGTATATTGGATGTAGTGGATAACAGTTCCAGTTGAGAAGTTCACTGTCAGTCTGCATTAGTTTGTTTACAAGGGCTGGTTAATTAGTAAAAAGGCAGTGTGAAAACTAAATGAACTATATTCAAAATTCAAGAGTGTATCATTTTCAGGGCTGACAAACAAAACAAATGAATCATGCTTCTGTTTCCAGCTGTCGTTTACTCTGCTCTAATTGGTCACTCGCTGGCTTTTCATGTACATCTGATTGGCCTCTGTACCTCTCCTTCTGATCTATATACTGGATGTCACCAAGCAACATGTCACCATCACATTTCTGCTTCTTTGGTGTTTAAGTAGCACCTGCGCTGGTCTCAGCCTGATATATGCGCTGTGAAGTCCTCCACTGGCACCTGCTGTTGTCCTTTGATTGTCTTTACTGGTCATTTTCTCTGACAAAGAGGCCGTCTCCTCTGGGAATTCTGTTCTTGACCAAGTAAAATGACGAAGGGCCAATTAGAATGTGTTAGTATTGTAGCGTACAACCAACATCCATGATCCTGCAGTGAAGACGAACCCTTCCTCCTCCTCCTCCTCCAGTGGTGAACATGTACTCACAACCAAATGGACACTATAAACTCCTCACACTATAATATACCAGAGATTCACTGTGGTGTTTGAGCATGGATGATGTTAGCCAGATTTAGATCTTAACCATTCTTCTGTTGTAAGGTTAGATCTGTGTTTTCAAAACTTATGGTCCCAAAATTAGATATGGAGCTGTTGTTACAGGGTTGAGGAATTTTCCTAATTAAAAAGTGTTCTCTTGAAGAGTTTGTAAATGATGACTTTACCAAAGCCATGTTAAATAGGAAGAAAATGTGAATTGTAAAAGATGTAATGAGACAAAAAAATGCAACAATATTTTAAAAGACTAAAACAGGATGTCAGACTCATTTTAGTTCAGGGGCCACATATAGCCCAATATAATCTCATGTGGGCTTTACTGGTAAAATAAAAAAAATAAAAAATAAAATAAAAAAACAGTGAAAAAAGTACAATTACATCAGAAGAATGTCGACATCTACAAAGTTAATTAAGAAAATGTGAATAATATGAATAACCGTGAACAACCTGAAATTTCTTAAGAAAAATAAGTGCAGTTTTAAAAATATCGTGTCTCAGTTTATCATTTACACAACTTAAAGATCGCAGTGACGCTACAAATACACAAAACATTTAGTAACAGGTAGAGTATTGTTAAAATTACACTTACCTCTCTTAAGACATTTCATGTTCATAATTTTTCAGGGTTGTTCACATTTGTCATGAAAAGATAGTTTGCAAATGTAAACATTTTCATGTAATTTTCCCTTTTTACACTAAAACACAGACAGAAAATTAGAGTTGTCATTATTTCTATTTTATTATGATAGTATTTTACAAGTCTGACCCACTTGAAACCAGCATAGGCTTTATGTGGTTCCTGAATGAAAATGACTTTTTTTGTGATACA
>JAPQRP010000003.1:8447618-8463766 GCA_037367295.1 Apogon hyalosoma
AAAATGTATTTAAAATAAAAAAAAATAAATAAATAAATATATATATATATATATGTATATATATGTATATATATATGTATGTATAGTTTTGAATTTAGATTGGTTTTAATTCTCATTTTAATGTTCATTATTGATGCACATAAAACCCTAAATTATGTTTTTAAATGCTGTTGTTTACTAAGGCCTCATTAGCATCACCTACTACTATGTCAGAGTTAATATCCTCTTAACAGAATAGTCAAAACAAACACAAGGAACTTTAATGTTATATATATTTGGAATCTGAGTTCAGGGCAAAACACTGTGATTTGAGACTTAACCACTAGATAAATATGTGTGTTTGTGTGTTTTTGGAGGCCGTAGACAGACTCAGCTGAGCTTGTGTGCGTGTGTGTGTGTGTGCGCATGTGTGTGTGTGTGGGGGGGTGGGGGCACGCTTCACTCTGAATGTCCAATGATACTACAGCGATGCAGAACACCTTTAGGTGGTGCTGTTATACACTAGTTAAGCAAATACAGTCACAGAAAAAATGATTAGACCGCCCTTGTTTTCTTCAATTTCTTGTTGAGTTTAATGCCTGGTCCAACTAAAGGTACATTTGTTTGGACAAATATAGTGATAACAACAAAAATAGCTCATAAGAGTTTAATTTAAGAGCTGATATTTAGCAGTTTTCCATGTTTTCTTGATAATAACCAAAATGATGACTTTTGATGGTCCAAGCACACGCACGCACACACACACACCACATCTGTACACAAATTCCATATTTGATTAGAGAATGGCTTTGATTCACATTTTTCATCAAAAATTCTTTAATAACGGGAACTGTAACCATCCAACAATTGAATCTTAGGTCAATTAGTAAGTAAGAGGGGACTGAAATAATGAGGCAGATCTGTGAATTGTGGCTTTTGTTCAACAGGAGGCCTTTGGTGACGTGACGGAGCGGAGGAATCTCCGACAGAAGCTGGGCTGTAAGAACTTCAGGTGGTACTTGGACAACGTCTACCCTGATATTCACGTCCCGGAGGATCAGCCTGGCATGTTTGGAATGGTGAGAGCGTATCCGAGCCACTGATTACAAGGCTTAAAATTAGAAAATTAATTTGCCCGCACTCACTAGATTAAATTAATTAACTCGAGCTGGGCTGGCACAAAAAAAGACATGATTTTCCAATTATTTCTGTTAAGCTGCGTTTTTACCCATACATTAAATGATGTATTGATGAGTTTTCGCTTGTGTTGTTGTAGTTGAAGAACCGGGGTAAGGCCAACTACTGCTTTGACTACAACCCTGGAGATGAACACTCAATGATAGGCAAGAGGGTCATCCTTTACCCCTGCCACGGCATGGGTCAGAACCAGGTACTTGGTCTTCCATTCCACAGCTTCTGTGGACCAAAGGATCTATTTCTGAATATTCATTATTTCTGATTTCACGCCTTTTTTCCCTCTTCATTTTTCCATCTCATACCGTGTTAACCTTAAAAGCAAAGCTCCCTCACCTGTTTCCCATTTCCCTGTAACATCAATAATAACATGTATAAATAGGTGTTCAGACCCTATAAGTACGGATGCAATCATCTTATTTCACGGTGCATCACATGGTTTATACCTGTTGTCTTCTTAGAGCAGAAGTATTATGATAGACTCCCACTCTCATGATATGATGTGTATTATGACACACTGATGTAATCTGTTGGATGTGGTTTCTGCTGTGTTTATATTATTTGCCAAATGCAGGTTCTTTATATGCTTTAGAGTCACACTGATAACACTTTAATGTTATAGTCAGCACAGACATGACATTTCACATGCATCTGGAAATGTAGACACAGAAGCCATCTGTTGGTTCATTGTGTCCATTTGTTCTCTTAGTGCATATCTTTTCATGCCTCTGCACTGGAAATATTTCTCTGACATTACCATCAGTGCAGCATCCGAGGAATGATGTGGTGAACTCCAGCACCAACACTGACAAAGACTGAAGGATGAAATAATGACAGTTATTACTGTTATGACCACATTTCGCACAAATGTGTAGCAGGTTATTTCCACAAGGTGAAAGTTTCACACTAGTGAACACATATCTCAGGAATGCTTTGAAGGATTTTTTCCAGCATTGGCACTATCATACACATGGACTAAAGCAGTGTTTTCCATTAATATATGGAAGGGGTGGCATTATTTATAGGTTATTAATATAATAACAACCTATAAATAATGACAACTCCAAATTTGTCTCTGTACTTCAGTGCAAAGAAATAACATTAAAATTGAAAACATTTATATTTATAAACTATCCAAACAAAAAAGATGTGAATAACCTGAAAAAACTGAAATTTCTGAAGAAAAATAAGTGCAATTTTAACAATCTTATGCCTCAGCTTATCATTTATACACGTGCATTACGGATCAGATCTACAAAGGCACAAAACATTTAGTAACAGGCAGAATATTGTTAAAACTGTACGTAATTTTATTTAGACATTTCAAGTTGTTCGTATTTGTTCAGGTTATTCACATTTTATTGTTAAAAGATAGTTTGTTAATGTAAATATTTTCATAATTTAATGCACTACAACAAAGAGAAACATGTGCACTGCAAAAATCTAAATCTTACCAAGTGTATTTTTCTCATTTATAGTCAAAATATCTCATCACACTTCAAATAAGACATAATCACCTAAAGAGGAACTTTTCAGTGAGATATAAGATATCTTGAAAATCTTATTTCAAGAAATCTTATCAAGATAATTTTCACTTGTTCCATTGGCAGATTTGCTTGAATCAAGTAAAAAAAATCTTGAATTAAGCAAAAAAAAATCTGCCAATGGAATAAGTGAAAATTATCTTGGTAAGATTTTCAAGATCTGTTGTCTAAAAATCAGTTCTTATATCTCACTGTAAAGTTACTCTTTAGGTGATAATGTCTTATTTTAAGTGTGATGATTTTTTTCCTTTGTACCTAACATTAATAATACTTGTCTTTTGGAAAACACAACCATTATATCCTGAAATAAATCTTATCAAATAATCATCAATATATTATTCAGCCAAAGGGTTTCTGTGTTTATTACAGTGACAGAAACTGGTCAGATTGTGTAGATGTGTAGGATGAAGTTGAGGTTCAGATCAATTTAAGAACAAAAATGAATTAAGGAATGAGTTAAGTCTAAAACTTGCACACTCCTGTTTGTCTTCTTCAGTTTTTTGAGTATTCCATGGATGGTGAGATCCGCTATAACACAAGGGAACCTGCTGGATGCATTGTAGGTGACAACATCAGTACCTACCTGACCGTACACCTGTGTAAGAAACGAGGACAACCTTTACCACCAGACCAAAAATTTATCCTCCGAGAGGTGAACACCCAATTACTGTTTGTCTTTGCACCTTCACTGAATCTCATTTAAGTTTTGGCATTATTCCTAGTTTCTACTAATAATTATGACATTGTTTACCTTGTGTCAACTGTATAATGACGTGTTTTTACATGTGTGTCTTCAGGATGGAAGCCTGTACCATGTGAGGAGTCAGAAGTGTGTTCAGGCTGTAGATAAGACTGACAACGGAACACCCGCCCCCTCACTCCAACCCTGCTCTGACAGTGCCCACCAACAGTGGTACTTTGAGGAGAGAATGTAGTAGTCCCACCCAGAAATCTGTTTTCATTCAGGACCCTTATCCTGTGGAAGGATATAGGTGAACTGAATTGCAAAAGGATTTTGTACAAGTTTTTCTTCACCTTAAAGGGTCCAAATGCAGGAAGTCACACTGCGATAACCTGCTAAATGTAAAGTTGGATGTATTGTCAAGCTACACTGAAAAAGTCTTTTTCAGGTACTCTGTGACTGTGAGTAGGAAGGATTTTTTCCAAGATGCTGTGGCTGGGAAACGGTAGTCTCATGGAGTGTACTTTATTTTATTTTATGTGTTTTTTAATTAAGGAGAAACTGGAGTATTACTTACAATATGCTGGCATTTGTACACTCTAATGTTTGGAAGTCAGTTTTCTAAGATGATCTCAGTTCATTCTCTTTACTTGGAGAGATTCTGGAAAAAACATTAACTGCTGTTTCCTTCTTTAAGTAAACCCAGAGGCTCTTAGCAGCTACACGCCAGCATTTCACTGGTGTTCACAAGTGCCATAAGGCAATTTGTTATTTTTTTCTTTTCCAGTAGAGGGCATCATTGCTCTGTTCAGCAAGTTCCTTTCTTGCACTGTTCCCTATTTGTCATGTGAAAGTGGGACAAATGTTCAGGTATTTTGTTAAGAACCTTTTCCGAATATTTTGAGTGCTTGCTCCTCTTTTCATACCAGCGGCTTAGAAAAAAGCTGTAGATCACAGGCATTATGTGAGTACCTAGTACCTCTTCAACTAAATCACCTGACTACTGATAACAGGAGGCACTCCAGTCTCATTCCCTTGTGCTTTGAATGAAGTCATTTTTGCAATGCAAATTGAACTTAAGTAAAATGATGTAGGTCATTTTACTTCATGTGGTGTCAACTATATTTGTTTTTAAATTATACTTTTCTTTTTCTAGATTTGTGTGTTGTTTTATAGTGTCACATCTCCACTGTTGTCATTAGAAAGAGGGGATTTAATGTTCAATGCTGGCAAACACATGCACAAACACTGCAGGTTTGAACACTGTAGGATCTTCTTCTGCATTTTATTTGCATCTCGTCTGCTGGGAGCCCATACAAGTGCCTGAAGGGAAAGAAAATACAACAGCATGCAATTATTCTTATATTAGAGGAAAATACTTGTGTACTGAATGTATATAAAGTTTCGTGGTCAGAGAAGCAGTAGTAGGGTGTACACACTCGTGTATTCTCCCCTGATAAGAGTATGCACAGGCAGGGAGTGTTTCCCTTGTGTGAATTAGTCTTGCGGGTTGTTCTGATTTGTGTTCTCTGCCTCTGCTGCCATCAGTCAGAATTCGACAGCTATATCCCCCTCTGTTCTGAGCTGTGGTCACTTCGCCATCCCCCGGGCTGCGTAGAGGGACCGCAGGAAAACACAGAGGAGAAGCAGACAGTTGTTAGTGTCTCCAGAGTGCCGGGATGCCAGATGGCGGCTTGATTGATTTTCTGGTCCTCTCCCAATTCTTTATCACCACCTCTCTCCCTCTCTGTGTCAGAGGCATGCGAGTGGAGGGGTTTTATCTTTTGGACCAATGCCAGCTGAAGTGTCCTCAGATGAACAGTCGTGTGTGTGTGTATACATATAAGTTTGATTTATGAACAAGGAGCTATCAATATTACAGCTTTGACAGCTGAAGCAGATAATGGCGAATATTGAATAAAGCAATTTGTGACCTCTTTCTTACCATTAACCTTCAGAGGCCGTCAGCCTGTGACACTCTAAGGAGCTTTTTTAAGAATTGATTGGTGAGCGATAATTGCACAGAAATAGACTTTTCTTTATTTCCATTGACTGCAAATGTTTTCTCACAATACGATAAATGGTAGTTGGAACACTTTTGTACACTGCAAAAATCTAAATCTTACCAAGTGTATTTTTCTCATTTCTAGTCCAAATATCTCATCACACTTCAAATAAGACATAATCACCTAAACAGTAACTTTTCAGTGAGATATAAGAACTTATTTTTAAATAGATCTGGAAAATCTTATTTCAAGAAATCTTACCAAGATAATTTTCACTTATTCCATTGGCAGATTTTTTGCTTGAATTAAGCCAAAAAATAAAAAATCTTGAAATAAACAAAAAAATCTGCCAAGGGAACAAGTGACAATAATCTTGGTAAGATTTTTAGAAATAGGATCTTCAAGATCTATTTTCTAAAAATCAGTTCTTATATCTCACTGAAAAGTTACTCTTTTAGGTGATTATGTCTTATTTTAAATGTGATGTGAGAAAAATACACTTGGTAAAATTCAGATTTTTTTCCAGTGTAGTGCAGCAGTGACTTGAGTAGAAAAGAAATCCCTGGATTTGCTGAATATAACGATTCAAATATAACGATCTAAAAGGGTAACGTGGTCTCCGAAACACGGTAAGGTAGAATGAGCTCACATAGTATAGTCCAGAGGGATCGCAATGATGTGTAAAGACATCAATACTACAGCTGTAGTTGTATGCATTAGAGATTGTGCTCTCATGTGCAGTGCATTGGAAAAAAAAACAGGAGTTTCACAGAGAGCGGAAGAAAAACACTAAATAAGTTCCAAGGGCATTGCTGAGCTTAAAGGTTCGGTTGTGATGTTAGTGTTATGAGTGGTACATTGTTGCACAGGCAGTACTGGGCAGTAAGCGGAATGGACCAAATGACCCGCTCCATCGAGAGGGGAAGATTGTGTAACAGTGGGTCTGGTAGAGTACAGTGGCAGCATATGATGGGATGATATGGACAAAAGCTTAGACCAGCAAAGGAGCTCAGCTTTTTAAGGTTAAAGCTACACCACATGATCTGATACTAAGGGTCCAGTCTGATGGTGCATCCACAGACTGGATTTAAAAGATGGTTGGAACCAATGTGATGTCTGTTTTGGGGGGTGGGGTGGGGTTTGCTGTTTTGAAGTCGGGGAGTTTCTGTTCTGTGTGCCATCTTGGATCTTTGGAGCCAGAAGGGGCTGAATTTTGACAAAAGGGCGGAAGAGGGGTGAGGTCACTACTGAATCTGGACCAGATTCCAAGCATGTGCGAGGATAATTTCTGTCACTTGTATTTATAATCATTCACTGCAAAACATTGAAAATAAATGTTTTATCTTTGATTTAATAGTTACAAAATATAATGGTAAGTTTTTTAATCTAATACATTTACATTTTTTTCCCACCAAACAATGCTGGCTATTTTAGCTAATGAGCTAACAGTGGCTAACTAACCTCAGCCAGACTACAATTCCAAAATAAGTTTAAGTTATCTTATAAATCGAACTTTTGAGAAAACAGTCATGGCAATAGCTACAATTTATTTGGCTATTTAATCATTATGTCTTCAAATTGATATTATATTGGTACAATCTCTATTTTTATAATTCTATGTTTTACAAGGAGTTACATAATATTCACAATTGGTTGTCCATGCTCTGCACCGTGGCAAATTAAATCTTCTATTTCATCACTAGTAATGCAAAAAAATAATATCTAGGGAACTTGGTTTTAAATAGGAAAGACAGGAAGTAGTATTCTCATACATGACAGATCGGTGACAGATGTGATGGCTATGCTAATGCTAAATGCTAGTTTGCAAGGCTGCATATTTAGCCCTGAAGTCTTATTATTTTAAGATGGGCTACCAGAATACACCTTAGAAGGTCCAAATCTAGTGTCTGTCATTGTTACACTTAAATATATTATGTATCAGCTTTACATTTAAGCAGCAGTCAATAGTGGCTTTTCCATTGGTCATAGGCGCAAAACTTTACCGATATTTACTAAATGTCGAAAAAACAAGTGCATAATACTGATTTTTCCATTAAATCACAAATGCGATGATTTATTTATTTATTATCGCGAGATGACATGAGAAGTCATTCCATAAACAAGGTGACAAACATAAATATCACATTGATTTACAGACATATTTATTATTATTATATATTACCCCTCTATCTGGTACTAAATTTAAAAAAGGATTCGGTTTCCTCGTGTGTCCACACATACCATGCCATGTTTCTATTAAAACTCTTCTTTGCTTGTTGTAACATCTATCAACATCCTTTTTTTTAAATTCACGTGACTCTAGTTGCAGAAAAGGGTCTTTCCATTGCAGTTTTGCATGATATATCAATGTCGCCACACCTGAAAACCCACCTCTTGCCAGCTCATAAACTTTTCATCGAAAAATTAGAGTTTTGGCGAAATTTTTGTTTTTCCATTAAGCAAATTTCTATGTGCAAGTTATATTCACGCAATTTGAGGGTCAATGGAAAAGCGACTGTCATACAGGTGCATCCCTAAAAACAACCATGTTGTATTTCATCATATTTGATTATTTTCTTTTATTAAGTGATTCATACAATCAACTCTGGTGTAAGTTTGCTTTGTCCTGGCTTGCCATTGGTTGTCACTGATTTAGCTTTATCCCACTGACTATAACATATTCTCCTGCCATTCATTCATCTTCATTTGTTTACATTGCGTTCATGCTAATTTCCTGCCTGCACCTGTGCACATGTAAAAGGCCACACAGTCATCAAAATGACAAAAAATATCACTGGAAAAGGTGTGATTTGCAGCACAATATGCAAACATTTTCTATTGCTACATGGTGTTTTATATATATATGTATATCTTCAAATTGCACAGCTCTTGGTAGCACCGGTTACTGAGAAAAACAGTTCTGATGGATCAGTGAAAGAGCCGATTCATCAGGGACAGGTGAAATTGCCTTCTTAATATGGGACTCCCATTTTATGTCCTGAACACTGAGGTGGTGACAGCTTTTCCATTTCCGTCAGTTTGTGTGTTTAGCCTGTGACTTCAGCATAAATATTCCATCCTCTTATTAAAAGGGTTATTTAATGTCCCCTGTGACCATCTGTTATTTCAGACATGTCCTACACACTAAACCATTTTTACGACGGTGTTATATTGTATGATAATTTGATCCGCAGCACTCAGCAGCAGTATAACTGATACTCAGCAGTTGGGGATCATTTCACTCCAGTAGGTCATATACTTTTATATCAACCAAAGCGCCTAGTTATATATCAGATCTGTCAGAACTCTTGAAAGGGTAAAGTAGCTCACTCTACTGTGTCACCAAACCCTAATGGAGCAGGCAACAGTATACCAATCTTCTGCTGTAACAAGTCCCAATGGAAACATTTCAGTCAGTTGATTGGAAAACATTCACAAATAATAACACCACAACAGTGTCCGGTGGTAATTTATGATGTTATTGTCAAAGAGAATCATGGAATTATTATTATTTCTGTATTTTGAGGGCTGAGAATCAGATTAGTATAAGTGGCATTTCGGTAAAAATAAATAAATTAGTGCTGTCAAACGATAAAAACTTTTAATCAGATTAATCCTAGCAGAATCCCAGACTAACGTATGCTTCCCGTTAATGTGGTATTTTAACCTGGAAGTGCTTTGGTGAAAAGAAAACTCCTTCCTACACTATGCATTATACTTTATGTTGGTCGAACTGTTCCGTCTTGGGTTTTTTTTCCCATCCAGAGGCCAACGTGCTGTTTAGCGTCTTCCATCTTTATGGCTTGGTTCTGCTGTCTGTCACTACTGGTTCAACTGCCCATTTGCGCATGAGCGACAGTAACTCTACTTGGACAAACTGCAGAGACATTCAGAGTCATTCTGCGTTGCAGATGGGTTAATTGCATTAAAATTTTTAATCAGATTAATCATGGCGATGGATTAATCTACATTTAATGCGTTCATTTTGACAACCCTAAAAAAAATGTGTGTGTGTGTGTGTGTGTGAATGAAATCTTGAGGTGTACGGTTTTTTGTTGCCAAAAGGACACAAATGAGTTGTTAATCAATGTATAGTCATTACTCAGAAACCAACTCTAAACTAGGTGACACTAAAAGGGCATAAGCAATCAATTTATTATTAACTTACTTGCTTATCATTATTGACTGCACTCCATTTATGAATCCCTAATTCAGTGATTTTTTTTCCCCTTTCCCTTTTTTTTTTTTTTTTCTTCTTTACAGCTTTCCATTTGCATTCTGGCATTTTTTGGAAGATTTAAGTGCAGGGGGATGGTGTTGAGAAGTTGTTTTGCATGGACATTTTGTATTTTCTAATAAAAAAAATATACAGTTTACCATCATTTTGGACCACTTTTATTATCCTATGTTAATATGAAATAGGAAAAATATTCAAATTATTAAAAAAAAGAAACAGCAAAATTCCAGTCAAGTCAATGTCCAAATCAATTCACATTGATTTGGCTTAGGTGGTGTCCAAAATGACTTAATTGCACATTGTCCTAGTTGTACCCATTATTTGTTTACAATAAATGGATCATATGTGATGTTTACATCCGTGTTTAACTGTTGTCACTTCAGAATTTATGTAAAAAAGGCGTACATCATCTGTCTTTTTGCCTATTTTTGCTCATTCTACATTTCTTACTGTGTCAGCAATAAAAAAAAAACAAAACCACCAGCGGGCGTCTAAGAGAAACTTCCATTCTCCCTGTACACCACTGTTTATGTATTAGACTGTGACTCATCTTTATCCACCGTGTGAAAACAGCCTATCATCTACATTAAACTGTGATAGAGACGTGAATCAAGTTACTGGGAGGGTAATGAAAGGAGAAGACGGAGAGAAAAGCAGAGTGAGTTTCCCAACCATATCTGATTGTTTTGATCACCAGCTGCTGAGAGAGATGGTGAAATGCTGCGCCTGGAGCTGTGCCCTGCAGACTCCCACAGTTACCCAGCAATGATGTTGTGCTGTTGTTGCTACACGGACATATAGGCCAGTGTGTGCAATATGTCTTTGTGTCAAAGCATGTCGGATAAATGAATGGAGCTCTTTCCCATCACCTGCCAAAAACCCCAATCCTGTCACCAACTCTTACGGAAAATATGAGTGCAGCTTTCAGTATATCACACAGCCAAAAATAATAGCACTGGAACAATTGTACCCCACTGAAGGCACCGTATGAGACAAGATGACTCTTTCTCGCGCAGGGTAACAGACTCTTGATGGGAAACTTTCTAGAGATTTTTACATTGTGACAAATACTGTATTCAACTGCTTCCAAGGAAAATGAGAAGCACTGCAGCAGCAGCAGGCTGTGATGCTGCTGTCTCATCCTAATCTTTTGGGTGCATCCCTGTGAAATGCACAGCACAAAAATGAGTGTGCTTTAAAAGTCTTGAAATTCAGCAAATACATCCACAGAAATCCTGTACGCAGATATACAAGGCCTGGGTTTTGATCTGGTGTGGCATACATACAGCACTACAGTCTCCCACACCCCATATGTGTCTTTAATGATAATGCAAAACAGGACTCCCTGTGGTGCAAGTCTTTGGAGATGCTCAGGCTTCAGTTGTCAGGGAATGAGAGGAAACCATAGGAGGGGCAGAACACACACACACACACACAGACGCACACACACACACACACACACACACGCACACCCACATACACACACACACACACACACACACACACTGATATCAAGCGTGGCGGTTTAGTTTATGTAATCCCAATACCCAGAACAGCTCAGGAGCAGTGGCTGTTGGCTGCATACATTAGATGACACACTTTCACTTTCAGGAGGGACTCCAGACGGTGAAGTAAACATATGAGGCCTAGATACAGAGATACTAGTATTGCATTTCTCATGCAGCGCCACTACTCGCTTGTATCTCATCAGGTGGGTCATGTATCCAGGAACACTGCGAGGTTTGCACAAAGATGCTTGCTCTGTGAAATATTTGTAAATAGCCATTACTAAATATTCCTCCATTTTGTCTGTTACATTTTTTATTTAGCGGAACACCTCTGCTTTCAAAGAAGGCAGTGTTTCAAGGAAGAAAGACATAAACCTCTGAGCACTAAATACTCAGAATTACAACTGCAGCTGTGAAAAGACTGATAACATCGACTGACAAAGACTGAAGGCTAGATATAAATAGTATAAATGCAGGATCATCAAACACTTGTAAACTAAAGTCCTTGTCAGTGTAAGTTAGTTACCACAGCTTGTCGATCTCTCTGTTAGGAACAACAAAAAAAAATGTTTCAATAAAAACAAGCTCTGAAAGTCTAACACGAGAGTCAAGCAAATAGTCACAGTGGTCGCTTAAATGCTGATACAGCAGACGACAAGACCCTGAACTGGCTCTAAAATCTTATTCAAGTCTCATTTTGAGTCTAACTCTATCCACTACATGATTCTGAAAAAGACTACAAAGTCTAACATGGGCTGAGGGTGTGGTGATCAGAGTCTGAATATCAAGAGAATGATGTGAGACAGGAGTACTTCAGGGACATCTGAACAACGGAGAATTTAAAGACACCTATGTAGGACCATATGAGGTTCTGAAAAGTTAGTTTGAGTTTTTGTGCTGGTTTTCGACTCCTCCCACCATCATCCACAGGGGTGCTGTCATACCCTATGGCATCTGTACGTCTGTTCATCAGTGTCAGCATCATTACTCTTCCCCAAATCATCCACTGCTCTTCATGTTTGGTATTTAAGTGCAAGTTGGGAAGCTCTTGGATGGCTTCTTTGACCTTCATTTTCAAGGTCAAATCAGGGTTGACGTGCCAAATTTGGCCTTCGGTAATGGCTACACTGCAGCACAGCTACTCTTCACCAAATCGTCTGATCTCCTTCATGTTTCGTATTTAGGTGCACCTTGGGAAAGCTCTTGGTCCGGTTCTTCGAGCTTTGAACTTCATCTTCAGAGCATATCACAGTTGATGCCTACATTTTTCTTTGGGGGTCAGGGCATGGTCATAGGAGCAGATAGGAGAAACTAGCATAGATGAGATGAGGTGAGGATGTTGGTTGGGGAGGAGGGAACAACAGGGCTTTAGGTGCAGGACAACCCCCATTGTTTAAAGGGGTCATAGAGGGGTCATTACATTAGTCTTGTTGTACTGGTTTTTCCCATCTACTAAAGGTCTGTATAAAAATCAGTATACATTTACATGTGGACTATATTTAGAATATTTTCACCACTTATTCTCTTCATAATACAGTCCTTTCCAACAGGAAACTGAAGCCCTGAAGTGCTCTTTAACCTGCCAGAGTTTCCTGACAAAAAGTGTATTTCTGCAGCCCGTGTTATTACCGTGTCACTGTGATGTTTTAATACAAGTCGACCAAACGAGTCTGCAGCTAAATCGGCTTCAGTTTAGAAACTTCTTTTGGAAAATGAATGATACGCAGAATCTGATGAAAGGACATATGGACATATTACTTAGCTTATATATGTATATTCTATTTTATACTTAGCTACTTTTATTGTATTTTTATACTTTTTATTGATTCCCTGGACCAGAGTAACTAATTTTGTTTCACCTCATGTTTAACATGTCTTGAAATGACAATAAAACTCATTGACGTTGACGTTGAACAGCTCTGACTAGAAGTGTTAATGTCTTTTTTTAAATGCAAATTTTGTGGTAGCATTGTTGTATATCTATATAGTACAACATCACTGTTAGGACTATATCACCTTCTATACACTCATTACTTTGTCTACTATTATTGTTACTGTTTATGTCATTCAGTCACTTTAACTTTTTTTTTTAATCTTCTCTTTATTTTTGTATTGTATTTGATGTTTATTGTCTTGTGCTGCTGCACATTTGAATTTCACCCATGGGGGATCAGTAAAGTATATCTTAACTTATTATATCTTACTGAAATGATACTATAACTATACGACATGAAAAAGTTGTCAATGGTCAAGAAGATTTTCAATGTGAAAGTGATACATTGAGCTGTTTTCATCAACACATCTGTTGATTTTTATGTGCACTCTTACAAGCATTGATGTCATTAGAGTTCATTACAGTGGAATCCTAGTGATTTGAAACAGCTTTAAGTGTTTAGTATCAGTTAACTTTAAGACTGACTGCTTCAAAACTTACAGGCTCCAAATAAGACAAATGAAGCCAAACTAACTCATTGAAAAAAAAAAAAATAGGCAAGGCAAATTTATTTGTATTGCACCATTTATACACAAGGCAATTCAAAGTGCATAGAAAGACATAAAATTACATAGGAAAAGAAATAAAATAGTGTGTGGGAACCTGGTTCTGTGGAAGCCAGACCTTTTTGATGGCCATCAGTGGTATTGCACTTTAAAATACTTCCACATGAGTCCCTGCCTTTTGGGTCTGATTGAAAAAAGTAATTCTGAAAACATGTAATACAGTAAGCATGATGAGATTACACAGACAAGCCTCCCTCAGTATAGGATCAGGTTGATCTAATCCATCCAGTTCCATAAAAACACCCACTTAATGCACCATTGAGTGTTGGTCTACATTAGTTAAGATGTTTATTTAACATTAGTTACAGACCATAAGCCAGATACAGGCTCAAATACAGCGCCCTCAGATTGCTTTACATTTTTAAATCTCAGAAGCGCAAAATTAATATTGGAGGTAATTGATAATTTTCCAACTTTTCATTTTCTAATCTAAATTCCAATGATCCTTTTAACAGTTTAAATGCATGTGTGAATGATTAAAACAAGTAGATGAGCATATTTGAGTTTTATTAAGAAGGTGCTTGTGGTTAATATCTCACTCCCTTTCAATTACTGTCACAGTCAGAGACTATAGCTGTGAATTAGGAGATCACAGCTCTGTTAATATTGTCAGTGAATTTGTTTTTGATAGTGAGTTACTTGTCACTTATTCAGACTTGTTACACAGTTTGTTCTGATGGTAGATTCCTGGATTGGAGACTGAGGTGACAATTTATTATAACAAATGAGTTGTAAGATGCTTTTTAAGCCTTTATAGGGCACTCATTGAAATACTCTGAAATTCAAAATTTCAGTCTTAGTTGAAACCTTAGTCATTGGACATCATTATCTACCTCCTCATCAGATGGCGTGACAACAGTCTCCCTCTTCTTGCCATAAAACATCCGAGCAGTACTTGCTAAAAAGTAAACACATGCAATAAATCAACTGTTATAAGGTCATAAACTGACAACATTTCTATTAAATCTCTCTGAATCACTGTATAGTGTAATAAAAAAAAAACCCAACATGCTTCTTAACCTCCCTGAGGCATGGGATTGGCCCCGTATTTAATGTTTGCGTAAATTACCAAAAAAAGTCACGTGCCCTATAAAGGGTTAATATGTAAAGAAAATATGGCGATATCCTGGAAAGTGTCCGCAAGCGACACACTCCCACCTGGTTTATTATTTTCAGTATCAGCTGTATATATGATGATCTATGTTCATGAATGGAATCAAAGATGAAACAATGGGTTCTGAAATGGAACGGCACATGGGGTGTCACATGGTTTCTCACCGTTCTGCCGTTTCAGGAGACCTTCTGCAGATCCAGTCCCATTTATCAGCCTACGGTAAATACTGATCCCACTTTTCACAAGCTGCACATCTTCTGAACATTGTGACATTAAAATTATATATTTCAGATGCACCGATCAGGAGAAAACTGATTTTGTTGGAAGAAAAAACCTAATCTAGAGGAGCTTAAAATGATAATAAAATATTAATGTTAGTTACCAATAAAACATGTTATAAGTGTGGTCCTACTATATATTATTTATCTACTTTCATCCATCCATGATCTTCTCAAACCTCTTTACCACAAGCACTTAGGACAGAGGAAATGTACCATGGTGAAGCTTCCACTGAACCATCTTTGTTTTCCTGAGATGAAGCCCCACCCCTTCTATCGTGTCCCATGAGACCTTACTGTTGGAAAATAATGTATAAGAGTCAATGGCAACAACTTTCATTTTCTGAGCAGCCTAACCACAGATTGCCACATTCTCTGAAAGGGACACTCCATATCTGACATTATGTATCTAATCTCCTCGATTATTACCTACTTCATTCAGTGATGAGTCAAAGGGTGGGCACTTCTGAGATTTCCAAAAATAATATCTGCTCTCTAGGAAACAGTGAAATGGCATGAGCTTCATGATCAACCTTCACCCTACCTATCATGTGAGTTGTACTTTGACATTATGATTTGGTGTGAATTGGCTCAGTTGATTTAATTTATCATTACAAGTGATTAACACCAAAAAAAGACAAAGCCTGAAGATGTTTGTATTTGTATTTATTTGTATTTATTTATTTAGTTACAGGACAATGTGCATTGGCATAAGTTGCAAAGAACAAGGTGCGTGCACTAGATTTAGCAGACAAGCTAATTTCCATCCGTGGTCCTGTAGTCACCTTGTTCTTCGAGAAAGAGTGAAAAAGTTTTAAAGAGGTGAAAATTACAACAAGTCTGGTCAATCTACACAGACGGTTTGAGCTGAATGGGGAAGTCTGTGGGAAGACAAAGTTAAGATGTCATCATATATGTTAATTTACGGTGTTTAAAGGAGTGATAGTTTGCTTTTTTAAAAACTGAATTCTGCATTTTCAAACATTTCCCTGTGGTTTACATAAACTGTAAATGCTCTGCTTGGGTCTGAATTCTTCATTCATTCAA
>JAPQRP010000003.1:8476087-8491126 GCA_037367295.1 Apogon hyalosoma
CTGTAATTTATCGCCCCCTCCAGCAGATGCGCCTAGGCAGCCGCCTGTATCTGCTATACCCAGAGCTGGGCCAGACTCTAACATTGCATTTTTAACATTGGCGTTGGGTCATTTTCACAGGCTTGGGCTAAATATTGGTGACAGTTATTCTTGTTTAGTTACATTTTTTTCACCCATTCCTCCGCTCTATCGTCTCCACTGTCAGAGAAGCTGGACAGGAAGTGGAGACTCCAGTGTTCGTTTTTCAAAATCATTTACAATGATGGTTTACAGAGGCATTTTAATTCATTCCTCTGTTTTTCTTATCCATGCTGTAACTGTCACGTCCGATTTGTATCCGCATTGAGTGCGATTCGAGTACGCAAGTACGCGTACATGTCTGCGGAGTGTATAAGGCTGACTCCGGCCAACTCTGTGAGGGCCTGCACCTAACGGCCTGACTTATCAGTAAATGACAAAGTTTATGGACAGATGGACGGACAGATGACTAACTGATGACAATACCCAGCGGCCAGTTTGGCCAAGGGTAATGACACCACTGATACTCAAATCCATTTAGTTGATATGACCCAGGCAGAACAAAACATGCCAAACGTGTTGACAACTTACGCTAGCGGTCCAACTAGCATGTTTGAGTGACAGCGTTGATGGCCAATCACATGTACGTTTGCAAAACCACAGAGCCAATCAGAGAGCGATATTTAGGTTAGAGGCGGGACTTCTAGCAGAGACTGACTGTTAACCTTTTGTGTGCCATAATCAATGACTAAACACTATGGTCAGCAGTAGTGAGTACACAGTAGTGGCTGGATATTGGTCATGTCCCCTAGCGTCCCTACCCAATTCTACACCTCTGCATGATATGTTGCGTTAGTACGTACATAAACTGTGTTAATATATGCTGCTGTGCTCCTGCTTCTTTCCTGCCTCCATCATTATTCATTTATAAATATAGTTGTGATAGGGTTTATCACATAGTCACATGGATGGTAGAGGTTTCTATTGTTGGTACTAACTGCTGCAGTAGTAGTACATCCACTGTTAGTGCTTGTATTTGGAGTTATAGTACTAACATTTATGGGTATTTGTACTAATTATTGGTAGTTATACTGGTAACAGCAGTTCTAGTTTTTACCCTCGACCCTCACCACAGGCTACTGTCATCAGTTCATCATCCGTCTGTCTGTCCGAATTTGCAGACACTTTGGCGTGGACTGAAAGCTGAGGGTTTTCAAGTGCAGGCACGTTATGTTTAACAGTTGTAGTTCAGTTTGCTGTGCATCCATGCATCCCCCCCAGCTCCCTCCTTCTCCCCCCTCCCCCTTCCTTTAACCCTCTCTCTTTAACCCCACCTGGTCAAGGCAGACCACCATCCTCCAGAGTCGGGGTCTGCTCCAGGTTTCTACCTGTTAAAAGGATGTTTTTCCTCACCACTGTCACCAAGTGTTTACTCCTGGAGGATTCTTTTGCTGTTTGTGAATTGGCCTAAGAGTCTCGTTTAGACCAGCTCTAAATGTAAAGTGTCATAAGATAACTTTAGTTACAATGTAGTGTCATATTAATTAAGAAATTTTGATTGATTCTGACTAACGACAATCTCAGACAATGTCTTTAATCAGAATATCTTTGACTTTACCCACATAAATATCCCATAATGCACTGCAGTTGCAGTGACAACGGACAATGACTGAATGCAATCAGAATCCAAGTGGTACTCATGCAATATTACACAGTTACCAGGTCACTTTGTAGTGTTACAAAGTACAGTACAGTACAGTAGAGGTGATGACTGGCTGGTTACCAAGGTTACGTATCCCCAGTTGGCAAGGAAGCCTCTGGAATTAACATGTATTCACCCTCTGACCAGTGTGTCCAGAAAGATACATTCTTCTGTCATCTTATACAAAAGTAACACAAATGTTAGAATAGATGTTGTGTATGTAATACATAGTATGGGATGTTTGACAGATCATTGGACTAAAGGATTTTTGATGGCCAAAGATCAAAGGTCAAGCTCACTAAAACTGGATCAACAGATGTTGATGCATGGGTTGTAGATGCACATTTTCCTCTTTCATCCGCATTCATCCCTACAGTGTGTTGAATAATGAACAAAAAATATAGAAATACATATAATACTTTAAGTAATTTGACAGTTAATGCTGTTCTGAATTAATTTAGTGCAAATGGTAATTTAATAATGTATTTTATTTGTATGGCACTCAAAGACACTTTACATGTTACAACCAATACAGAATAGAATAAAAATAGTAATTGGAATAAGGTACAAGATTCATCAAAGTATAGATAAATAAACTCATTAAGACCTAGTATTACTTTTGTGGCAGTTCCAAAATATTTGTTTCTCTATATTTAACTTTTCTTAAGTGATTTATCACAATTTATTCTGACAAAATCCTCTGTATTTTGTGTTTTTTTCAGTGAACATCAGGTATTTTCCTATATTTAATTTACTGATCATGTAGATGCTCATTAAAGCTTAGATTAAAGTTGAGGGTTATTATATCAAAAATAGAAAAAAAAAAAAAACTCAAGAAAAAGTGACTTTTTCCAGCAAAATCTATCACTAACTGAATAGAAACCAAGTGTCTCTATCCACTGTTAAACATCAAACTCCATGGGTTTTACTGGTGAATCAATGTCGTAGAAGATGACTAAGTTTCCACGTTCACTGCGGAGCCGCTGAACGTCCAAATGGGTCATATACGATGACCACAAAAAGATGATAAACTGCATTTTACACCGATTATTTACATGTATTTATAGGATTAGTGGTTCAGATGTTAAACATTTTAGATCAATTGATGGTTTTGGTCATCGGTGGCTGTTTGGGTCTTTATGGGTTAAAGAATTAAAAGAAAAAAAAATCACAAAAAAAAATCAGTCAGACTCCTGAACACCACAACTTGTGCCAAACATCAACAATTCTTCATTGTTGTATTATTTTTGCCGGAAAAAATATCAACACGATGAAGTGATTTTTGCATGATTCATAAACCATAATGTCTCTGTAGCACCATGAGTATGCTGCCACTTTTTGGCGTTAGCGATAAGCTATTTCTGTAGCTCTTGAAGCTTTCTTTTAAGGGCTGTCTTTTAGGCATTGTGTAGTGAGATAACAACATAAATGTGACCATGCAAGACTTAGAAACTCTACCTTAAAAGTGGTGATTGAAAGGTTAGATGTATATTTCTCTAAAAAAGGTGGGGGGTATTCAGAGGCTTTATGCACTGCCTCTTCTGTCGCAGGGTGCCAGCATAGTAAAGCCCAGCCTTGTGAATGCAGAGCTCCAGTGAATGCCAGAGCACATGGGTGCCGGCAATGAGCCAAGTCGGTGACCTTTCTAGCGTGCAGATCGATAAGGCTCAACATCACGGGGCTCCGGAAATCTCTCAGCAGAGAGACAAGAAGGAGAAGACTCACACTGTCAGATGATGCGTTAATTGCTTGTGGTTGCTAACCTCACCTACCCCTGCTGGGTTTTTTTCATTGTATTATCCAACCCTGCCACGGGTCTTTGTGCGGACTCACAAATCACTGGAGGCCGCAGGGGAGCTTCAGTCACGTGAGGCGGCTTACATAAGACAGCTTTGTTCTGTATGCTGTAATGATTACCAATGATAGGACGTAACTCAGTACTTAAGTAAAAGCACTGAGTTATGTTCCATCACAGTGTACACATTTGTACTTTACTTGAATATTTTCATTATTTCCAGCTTTGTGCTTGTACACCCCCACATCTCAGAGGCAACTGTTTTGATTTTTTAAATTCAGTTTTGTTGAATCTGTTTTTACTGTGCTCCTACTCTTTTATTGTTGCTGTGTTCTAACGAACTTTGATCAAAAGTGCTATAAAATTTGTCATTATATTATTTATCGTTCTTACATCCATTCATCCATTTTCCATAATGCTTCTCCTAGTGAGGGTCACAGAGATGCCGGAGTCTACTCCTGTTACCAACAGGCGAAGCTGGCGTTCATTATGGACATGTTACCAGTTCATCACAGTGCTGATATTTACAGATAAACAAACTTTTAACCTCATATTTACACCTATGGGTGATTTACTTTAACCAGTTAACCTATTGAGGTGCATGTTTTTGGACAGTGGGAGGAAACCAGAGTACCAACGGAGAACCTGCACAGAAATGGGGAGAACAGGGAAACTCTACATCAGGGGTGTCAAACTCATTTGAGTTCAGGGACCACATTAGGCCAAATTTGATCTGAACTGGGTCAGAACAGTGAAATAATAACATAATAATATATAAATAATGTCAACTCCAAACTTTCCTCTTTGTTTTAGAGCGAAAAAAGTAAAATTATGCAGTGAAAATGTTTACATCTACCAACTATCCTTTAAATCAATATAAATAACATGAACAAACTAAAAATTCTTAAGAAAACTAAGTGCAATTTTAACAGTATTATGTCTCAGTTTATCATTTACACATGTAAATTACAATATAGATCACAGTGGATCAACAAATGCACAGAACATTTAATAACAGACAGAATATTGGTAAACTTGCACTTCAAACATTTCAGAATGTTCATATTTGTTCAGGTTATTCAAGTTTTTGTGAAATGATAGTTTGTTTTAGTGTAAATACAGTAAAATGACATGAAAATGTTAACATTTACAAAGAGGAAAATTGGGAGATATGAGTATTTATAGGTTATTATGATAGTATTTTACTGATCTGACCCACTGTAGCTTAAATTGGTCTGTATGTGGAACCTGAACTAAAATGATTCACATCTTCAGTGTAACTTTTGCATTTCACAAATTCATCCTTCGGGCCAGACTGGACCCTTTGGCGGGCTGGATTTGGCCCCCGGGCAGCATGTTTGAGTCCTCTGCTCTACATTGAAAGGCTGTCCTACTTTCTCACATTATCTGTTTAATGCATTGTCACAGGGCAGAAAGAAGATCCCTGGTTTGACCAGTGTGGAGTTTCCATGTTCTCCCTGTGTCTAAATGGTTCTTCCTCCCACCATCCAAAGACATGCACATAATAGGTTAACTGGTGAATCTAATGAGTGGATGATAGTTGAATGTTTTTATGTCCGCTCTGTGATGAACTGGTGACACATCCAGGGTGCACGACTTCGCCTCATGGTAGATGGGATAAGCTCTGGCACCAACATGAACCTCAGGAGGATTAAGCGGCTCATAGAACGGATGGATGCATCGTCACTAAGCTGAAAGCAGGCCTGTTTGTCTTGAAAAGTTGACTTTGTAGAGATATGTGGTTCTCACAGGACAGTGATGTAACAACCATATGAGGACCTTATAGAATATGATGCACTGCTGTAGATTAAACAACCCACAGTTTAGAAAATATTTCAAATGACCTCAACCATAAAGACCCAGTGATACTTTTGTGGCAGTTCCCAAATGAATTTTTCTCTCTATTTCACATTTCTAAAGTGATTTATCCCCGATCATTATATATTTTTTCCTCTGTGTTTTGCGTTTTTTTTAAGTGTACATCAGGTAGTTTCCTATAATTAATTCACCGATCGTGTAGATGTTCATTAAAGCTCAGATTAAACTTGAAGGTTATTATATCAAAAACAGAGAAAACTGGAGAAAAAGTGACTTTTTTTTAGCAAAAATATCATTAACTGAATGTGAAAATAAGTGTCTCCATCCACTGTCATTAATCAAACTCCATGGGTTTTACTGGGGAATCAATGTCACAGAAGATGACAGTGTTTCCACGGTACCTACGGAGCCTCTGAGCATCCAAATGGGTCATACCTGATGACCATGAAAAGATGATAAACTGCATTTTACACCATTTACTTACATGTATTGATAGGATTAATGGATCAGCTATTAGACAGTTTACATCAATAGTTGGTTTTGGTCACCTGTGGCTGTTTGGGTCTTTATGGGTTAAACAGTGTTAAAATAAAAACATTTATATACATAAAAACAAAGCAAAACAGAAACTGAACATTTTACTGCAGAATGAATATTTTTTTTTATACTTCCAAGGCTTCTGAATAATGCATGGTAAATACATAGATGAGTATATGTACTGTATTCACACTTTTACAGCACATACATAAAATACTGGTGTTGTATAAGACACTTCATACTGTATTTTAGTACACCCCAGCAGAGTGGGAGACATCTGCTGTGGATTTCAAATAGAACTTATGGTTGTTCTGGATGTCCTTGCCCTCTTGTTTTGACATGATAAACGATAAAGGAAGCAAAACAGAAACCTCCCAGGAAAGAAACATCTGCTCCACTTTGGAAAAGAAGCATATGAATCCCTTTTTACCCTACAAGTGGTCACAACAGTGTATACACGGGCAGGTCTTTAAATAATGGCTGTACAAAGTGACAGGTGAGCAGTGCTCAGCAGGTAGTGGTATGGAAATGCAGCATGTAGGACTGTGCTTATCGAGACATGCTCGCTGGTAATGAGTCTGCAGACATGTGGAGGAGTGGCGGTGAGCAGGGCCAACTCGTCTTTCATCACCCTGCTTTCATCAAGCTCAAGTGCCACAGCTATTAGACCTTTGTGCGACATTGAAGGGGAGGAAGCGGAATGTGCCAGGATGGTTGGCTATGTTACTTCCAAACTGTTTCCCACAACCACTCTTTGATTAACTGCTCAAAATTATGATTAGCCTTTAGCGTTTTGATGTCCTAAACAAATCACATGAATAAATCAGTTATTTTTGCCTCTTTATTCATTGTGTCTTGCATCTATTTTAAAGTAACAGCTTTTTTCTCCATAAGAAAAAGCTGTACATCCATATGTATAACATGCTGGGGCGCTGTAAATGGGGGGTAAACATGACAAATTCATGGGGCCCAGCACTCCCAGGGGGGCCCAGTGGATATAGGTTAGAAGTTGTGAAAATTTCATGTATGCTCTGGAGTAAAAGAGAAGCGTAGAAGCCTGGAGTCGGATATCCAAAGTTAAGTTTGCGGTTGTTACAGCACTTTTGAAATGCACCACTGTAACCCCCCCACGACACATTTAAAGATAATTTATTTTCTGAGGGGCCCGCAATTTTTACTTTACACAGGGTCCTACATGGGGTCCACAATTGGTAGCAGTGCCCCAGATAACATGTATTACACAACCAACTGAAAAAGATGCAAAATTAGGAAATAAACATGCCCTGCTCATCCTGTTCACCTGTGGAGTTTTCTAAAAAAAAAACAAAACGTTACTTTGTGTGTTCAGTGCTCTCACTGTTTTAACTGATGGTAACACTGTACTTCTATCATCATCTCTGTATCTAAACTGTAAAGGTATAATCAGAGGTGGCAGAGGTCAGTACACTCTTTTCATCCCCTAGAAATAATTACATATTTGTATAAAAAGGAGACTGTGGTTAATGTAGATCTGTCTGTATGCGAGGCAAACTGAGCCTTATTATTATTAGAATTAGTGCTGTCAAACGATCACAATTTTTAATCAGATTAATCACAGTGTTGCTGTGGATTAATTTTGATTAATCATGATTGAATATCATTAATTTTTAACATATTAATTGCGCTTCATTTTGCATGAGCAAACAGACTCAAGAAAGAAGGGCATATATATGAACATGTTTGTCACAAGTTGGGTGAGGTGTTAGCTGAAGTGCTAGTGGAATCCTCAACTAATGTATGCTTTGTTAATGTGGTATTTTAAGCTGGAAGTGCTTCGGTGAAAAGAAAACTCCTTCCTGCAGAGTGTGCATAATACTTTATGTTGTTCAACTGTTCCGTCTTGGTTTTTTTTGTCCTCGTATTTCCATCCAGAGGCCAAAGTGCTGTTTTTACCGTCTTCCATCTTTATGGGTCGGTTCTGCTGCCTGTCACTCTTGGATCAACTGCCCATTTGTTCATGTGTGACGCTAACTCTACTCAGACAAACTGCCCGAAATGCTTTGCCAGACACGTTCAGGGTCATTCTGTACTGCAGATGGTTTAATTGCGTTAACAGTTTTAAACAGATTAATCATGATAATGGATTAATCCACGTTAATGCGTTAATTTTGTCGGGCCTAATTATAATATAATTTGTAGAAATTAAATGTAGAAAATAAATGGATAATAACTTGACTCAAGTCTGTTTGGTCTTCCTGAGATTTTTACATTGTTTTTGTCTTGTTATATAATTTTTTTTTCTTGCTACATCCTGTTACATATTTTAGGTTGTTTTTGCCTTTCTCCATTGTGTTGTGACATCTTTGTTAATGCATACAGCGTTTTATTTTCAACTCTGCAACCCTGCCCTTTGTCTGAAGTATCTCCAGGAGTTTGGTTGTGCAATTGTTCAATTTAGACAGAGAGGTTTTGCTCCAGACGAACTGTTGTTATCCTTCTGAACTTTGCTCTGAAGTGAAAGACAGTAAGAACAGAACAACATGATGAAGGTGATTGACTGACCTTGTAAAACACAGTTAATGGAGTGCCATAGTGCAGCAACATAGACTATAGCTTTCACAAAGACCCTGAGGAATAGTTCACCCACAAATAAAAACTCCGTCGTCATATGCTCATCCTCATGCTGATGGAAGGTCAGGTGAATTTTTGTAGTACATAAAAACACAGATGGGGATTCTATGCAAAAAGGCACTAGAGGTTTTTTCATTTAACTGACATGGTGACAAGGACAAAAGCAAAACAGTAAATCCTCTATACCGCTCAGTTGTCTTGGAAAGTGTCACTGAAGCCACATTTTTAGTCATTTATTTAGCTGTTGTTGAGCTTTCAAGCAGTATGGAGACATTTTTATAGTTTACATTTTTTCATATAGTTTTGCGAGGGTTTTTTTCTCCACTTTTGAACAATTGTCACTTTTTCCTTCAACTGTCAGACACCTTTCATAACTTTTGGATATCCGGCTGTGTTTTATGGACTGCGAAAATGGACTCAGCCTTTAGTGGCATAAAAACAAGTAGATAATAACTAACTTCTCATTTCTGGGTGAACTTCTCCATTACATTTTGACCAATACCTCTTTTAAACAGTTCGAGAAAACATAAATTATACACCCTAATAATGAATACAACAGTTTTTTATGGTGGATTTGATAAACTAGTTAAGTAGTTTCCAAATAATCTTGGAGATTGTATAGACACAACTATCAGGTGCAGAAACACATTTGGATTTACTTGAGTTACAGAGAGAAGAGCAGGTCATCTCTTCTTGAGATTTTGGATTGCAGGGCTACGCTTAACAACTTGTAATTTCAATAGGAGAGGGACTTCTCCATTTCTCTCCAATGATTTTCTCTTTTTTCTTTTTTTCTTTTCCTTAGAAAATCTACTCTCTCCTGCTCTAAGGAGTTGGGGGTCTTGCCAAATGGCAGTGGTGACAGGTAGTTCACTCCAGCTTCCTTTGGCCTGTTGATGCCTTTGGCTAAACTGTCTTTATTAGAATTAACCTCTAACTCTGGAAAAGCAATCTGTCAACTTCATAACTTTACTTTAATGGCTCATTTTATATTTGATCCTCTGGTGCCAACATGCCATTAAAAGAGCCTTGTTCTTTAAGGCATAGGTACTCTTCTGCTAAAACTTCCACCACAGCTAAAATATGGATATCAGTGGGTATAAGCTGTACCAGAAATACAGTAATGAAACAACCTGAAGTAAAATCCAAATGGTCTTATTCAAATCAGTGCAACTGTTTTCCAGAAGCTGTGTTATGTTTTTTTATTGTCCATCATTTTTACAGACAGGGTCGTAAAAATTCCGTCATAACACATTATTATCCGTCATTTAACATTTTTATTTTTTAATGATAATGAGACATATTTAGTAGTATTTAATGTTCAAAAATATCTCAAAGATGCAGTAACTGTAGTATTACCAAAGTGATATCATGACTGGCATACATATACACACCATTTTTAATTGGCATGTTATCTGTACGCATTATAAGCTTTCCACGTGTAAGTTCACACCGTGTCGAATAGGGTTAGGGTTATCTGAACCGGAGATCTGTGCACAAATTGACATGCCATCAAATAACACACAAAAGGTGGAAAATGCGTATGTATAGCACACCAACTGCCATAAGAACTGGTGTATTACTTACTTGTCCTTCATCCTCCACCGCATCAGTCCCTCTTTTTTCACTGCGTTTATCAATGCTATCACATTTACTGGACTTTTTAAAATGACTAAGGAGACTTGGCTGTCTTGACATTTTGCACAAGCAAAGTAGCATCTAATTTTGGCTAAAGTCAGCTAAACAATGTGACAAGAGGTGACAATGACTGATTAATATGCACACTGGCCATCAACTGGACAGGGGGTCTACTACCGGTCAACTAACAGTGAGTCATTTGACAGAAGTACCGGTGTTGTTTTCAGCATAGTCATGAACGGTGGTGCTGCAGGGGTCTACTCAGGTGGGATACTGTAATGGAACATTTGGTGTCTTGTTAAGAGACAGACGGACCAGTGATCCTGCGAGCAGGTTCTGTTCACAGAGTTATGTGAAAACTTTCTTTGGTAGATTACCTTCAGTATTTTAATCTGTCAGAATGATGGACGGCCTTCAGAATTTTCCGTAATTAAAAAAAAAAAAAAAAAATCTGTCAATGATGGAATATTTTCGGTTAATGTGACCTCTGCTATTATCCTTATGTGATACTTCAATGACAGGCCAATATGGTTACCAGGGTTACCAATGGTTGTCATGTGAGAATATGTACAGTCAAAGGATAAAAACCTCACACATCTTTTTGCAACTTCCCATTGCCCCTGTTCTCTAGCTCAACGCTCCTCAGATGTTCATTTTACAATACATTTTGTAGTCTGACTAAAGGTTATCGCAAATCAACATAATTTACAATACCTTTGCAAGTCAAGCTATCCTGCAGTGGATGTCACAGTCACAGTCTGTGTGAATGATTATAAAGAGAAAACAATGGGCAACGAGAACACCAAAAATTTATGTTAACATCTGGAGAACCTGCATTTGAGCAGTGGTATGAGCGGTCGTAAAATGCTGTTCACTGACAACAAGTTGCACAAATGTTGTTTAGCAATAAGCAATTTAATCTGCTGGGAAATACAGGCAAAAATGTCAAGTAGTTTTTCTCTGTGAAAGTTTGTTTTGTTTTATTTTATTTGTCTCAAACTTTGAAGTACAAAACCCCAAAACAATAAAAACAAAAAATCACATATGCACCCATCAACAGTCATTAATCACAGAAAAAGTAACGAATTACAATAAATTTAACATAATTGTACATACATATCAACTCATAATACACAGTTTGAGAAGGGACAGAAAGAAGCAAAAGCTTATCTAGTCCTGCCCCTTGCTTACTTTGAGTGTCCAATTCTTAACCGAATACATTTCCTTCATTGGCTTAAAATAGATAACAATAAATAACTAGTCATAGCACCTTTGTATTGGTTGTATGACCATTGTGCAACCCTTCTGCCAGGAAATAAAAAATAAACAAATAGAGAACTAAACTATGCAGGGTATAATACGCAAACCCCAAACTTCATATAAACCCATCAAAAATAGATCAAATTACACAAATACTAATATGAAACTGGTATGATTACTCAATGTATTTGTGTGAGTTGATTAACATTTTAGATTGACGATTACAGTTTTACGGATGAGGATTTTCATACTGCATGTTCTTACAACTGGGGAGCTTCACCTCCCACTCATCCACGTCAGTAGCATGTTTTTTCATTTCAAAGAGCAAATATTACCCCAAGAGTATCATTAATGAATATTCCACTGTAGGAAAATATTAACATGGAACCATTGGGTAAACTGGCCTGGTTGTCAGAGCTCATAACATGTTATTGAACATTATATGTTTTATTATTTTAAATGTGAAGTATGCTGCTAAGATGGCAAATGATGTGAGCAACAGATGCAATACATAAGTAATGGCTTCTACAGCTTTTTAAAAAATCAAAACATCCTCCTTGGCAACCAAAAACCTGCAGCAAGTAGGAGTGTCTGCTACCTGTTTAAAGCAAGACCGAGTTTGTCAGCAAGCAGGCTCAACACATCCATAAAGTATTCAGTCCTACCGACTTTAGCTGACGGGCAAATGGGAGTACACAAACTTCTTAATAAGCATAATACATAAATACTCCACAGATCTACATTCATGAATAATTTCATCAAATTACTCTCAAAGCCATGCTTTGCCAATGTCTGCTGTACCATTCTTGCTTGTTTCTACATACATCTGCTTGAAAAAACCATTAGTCCTGTGATTTCAGCACCTGGACATGGGCTCACTCCTGTCAAATCCCACATCACCAGATTTATAATCAGCTTATTCCCCTGGGCTGTGTGGACTGCTAACACACATCATACCACACTGTAATGTGCAATAATTACTCTTGGATCATGTACCTCATACCTTGCACACATATGTTTACACTGACATATTTGCAATTTTTTCTTTCTTTAAAACTACTTTTATATTCTACATTTTCTTACCTTGTCATACAGTATATCTCTAATTTACACATATCTCTATTGCACACTATTAAAAAAACCAAAATTCTCTTTTAGAAATATATCTGTTTTATTGTGTTGTATATAGTCACATTGTGCACTGTTGCTGGCAGAAACCACCTATAATTTCATTGCACAATCTGTGTAATGACAATAAAGCCTATTGTATTGTATTGTATTGTATTGTATTGTATTCTATTCTATATTACTTTATGTTAATGTAGTATTAACACATTGATATGGGAATTAATACATACTAACAAACAAAAACTAAAACATTAAACAAATGGTGCCAGGCACAACAAACCCCGCACCTTGCATGTATTGTAGCTTATTTTTGGCATCAGTCCAACTCATGTCATCATATCTATGCATGTGCTGATGTCAGTATGTCTGTCCTGATATAATCATGTCTATTTTACACGTACATATGGTGATGTCAGCATGTATATGCATGAGCTGATTTGAACCAAAAAGTGTTAACACTGAGATTACTATATGAAAGATTTTGTGTCGTTTCAGTGATATACAATATATACCTTAGCTTTATGTCAGAGTCATGTATAACAGTTACCTAAAAAATTCATAAAATATTTGAAGTGTGACCTATTTTTCCCAAAATGTAGTCACATCTATTCTGGGTCACTTACAATCTATAAACTCAATTTGATCTGAATTCAACCAGTAGTTTTAACACTTAATTGTGAACAAAGAAACAAACTAAACCACAAGTGGTGCCAGGCACAACAAACTCCACCCCTTGCATATATTGTAGCTTATTTTGGCATTGATCCAGCTGATGTCATCATGTCTATGCATGTATAGATGTCAGTATATCAACTGCCTCTATATATGTGCCAAGTTTGAAGTAAATTGAAACTAAATTGATGTTTTTATAGACATTTAAAATGTTGCCCATTATAAGTACAATGGAAAAAAAAAAGGTTTAAAAATTCATAAAAAAAATTTAACTTTGACCTACTTCTCCCAAAATGTTATGACATCTATTCTGGGTCACTGGCAATCTATAAACCAAATTTGGTATGAATTCAGCCAATAGTTTTGCCACTAAAGTGTTAAAAAACAAAGAAAAATGAAAGAAACCAAACCAAAAACAATACTCCTTGCCTCCCTGTTGGGGGAGGTGTAATAAAAGATGGCATTTCAAAGTAAAGGCATCGCATTACTAATTTCTTGTAGAATTTAAACATGTAAACACAGTATTAATCACAGGACCAAAAAAAAAAAAAAAATCATCTGATGTGTGTCAGCATTCTGGCAGGTCTGGTGTGTAGTCTTCTTTTCCCACCAGCATGTTTTCATGAAGCCCAACAACAACAACACACAAAAGATGTGAGATAAGGCATGGAGACACAAAATCTATATGGAGGCAGCCGGAGGCAGACTGCGCAGCTCCTGCCAGAGAGGAGCCGGTGAGTGAGTGGCAGGTGGCCTGGCCTCGGGGACTCCTAATGAAGAGACTCTGCCTGCCTGCTTATCGATCCAGCCACGTCAGCTGATTTGATGCCTGGCAGACTGGCAGACTATGGATGGGCTTTAAATGGGCACCTGGGGCCACGTACACACAGAAGAAACCATGCGCTTCAACAGGTGCATGTGAATGTATGTGATGAAGTCCAAATGGGAAGGTTTATAGTGAGAGAAGATGTTGGAGGAAGTGCAGCAGTGGTAGCAGACAGTGTTTTATATACACTTACATATATGAAGCTCTGATAAGATATTTCAGAGGTTCTCAGCTTCAGCAGAACATTGCTCTGTTAGTGTTTGATGCTAATATGAGGCTTATCAACTAGAATTAACCCTCAAAGGCCTAAACAGCCACTGGTGACCCAAAGCATCTACTGATCCAAAATGTTGAATAACCTTTGAATTACTAACCCTATCAATACATGTAAATAACTGAGATAAAATGCAATTTCTCAGCTTTTCATCTTCATCAGATTTGACCCATTTGGATGTTCAGAGGCTCCATAGTGAACGTAGAAATTCTCATTCTCAGCAAAATTGATTCACCAGTAAAACCCTGTGGTTTAACAAATGACAGTAGATGGACACACTTGGTTTATGTTCAGTTAATGATATGTTTAGTGAAAAAGTCACTTTTGTTCCAGTTTTCTCTGTTCTAATATGATAACCTGTATGTATATCTATTTGGGCGACACGGTGGTGGAGTGGTTAACACTGTTGCCTCACAGTAAGAAGGTCCTGGGTTTGACTCCAAACAGGGACATTTCTGTATGGAGTTTGCATGTTCTCCCCATGTTTGCGTGGGTTCTCTATGGGTCCAGGCCTTCTCTCATAGGTAACTAGGATGGGCTCCTGCAACTGTAGTGAGGATAAAGCAGGTTCACACAATGAATGAATGGACGTCTATATGTTCAGTAACTTAAATATAAGAAAGTACCTGATTTTGCACAATGTAGAGAATAATATAATGTTATATGTATATCTATCTATCTATCTATCTATCTATCTATCTATCTATCTATCTATCTATCTATCTATCTATCTATCTATC
>JAPQRP010000003.1:8491996-8504212 GCA_037367295.1 Apogon hyalosoma
CACACACACACACACACACACACACACACACACACACACACACACATATATATATATATATATATATATATATAAAGGTTAAATTTGGAGAAAATAATTTGGAGGTTGCCATTATGAGTTGAAATAAAAATGTGACCTGGAAATTTGTCCAGATTTTTCCTCTAGCCCAGAGCCCCTGAAGGAGATGCAACACTACCCAGGTGGGCAAGAACATAGTTATTCATACACCTTAGGATGTGTGTGCTTGAGTGGCCACTTGCATACATATACAGTAGATATACACTCTTGCCCATAAAGTTGGACTAAAATATTTTTAGCTCTTCTCATGAAATGATTGTGACAGTGTGACTTGATAAATAAAGTGTAACTGGGACTCAGTGTGTAATCATTGTACCCAGTCAAAGGTGATTACTGATGTGTATAATTAGGAATAAAAAAAAAGAATGTGTCTGAAAACAAAATTATTCCAACTTTATGGGCAACAGTGTATATACAGACAGACGATAATGAGTAACTTAACAAACACAGGTGCACTGTCTGGTACAACTGAGCAATTAACCATCCAATCACACACTGGCATGCATTAGAATGCTCAGAGCGGAGCCGGTTGAGCCTGATTTTAGATCGAGATAGCAAAAGGAAAAAGATCTAAATGATTTTAAAAGAGGATTCATGTTGTATGGATGGATGGAACTTCAGTCAAAAACCTTCTCAACTATCTTGAGTTTCAACGGGAACAGAGACTAAAGTGATATCTGCATTTAGAGAAAGACAACAGGGTCACTAAAGATTTTATAAGACCAACTGTTCCTCAGGTGATTAAGACTCAATGCAGGATGTGAAGAATGATCCATCACAAATTGCATATAGAGGGGTATGAGAGTATGGCTGTAGTACATGAACACCTCATTAAAGGAATAAATGCAAATATGTGACTTCAGTGGCATGACAACTATTGGCTCTGGTCTACAGAGATATGGAAATGGTCAAATGAATTACCGTATTACCTACAAGTGGGTGAGTGCAGCATACACCAAGAGAATAGTGCAGGCCTGAATACTTGACCCCTACAGGGAGGGGGTAAGTAGATTCTATTTGTGACATAGTTTAGGTCCACTTGTCCTCTTGGAGGGAAAGGTCACTGAAAATCCATATAGAGCTGGTCTACATCATCACCTTTATCCAGTGATGAAGTGCATTTCTATCCTGATGCGGGTGGTCTGTTCCAGGATGACAGTGCCTGACTCCATAGGGCATGGGGGGGTCGGTAAATGGTTTGATGAGGATGAAAATGGTGTGAATCATGTGCTGTGGCCTTTGCAGATTTCAACCTAAATGAACTCCAATGAGAGAAGAACCAAGGAAGCCAAATGGCAACACAATGTTCAATGTCAGCTTTATTGTAATGGCTGGTAGACAGAGGTGGGCACAGTGGCCAAAAATTATACTCAAGTAAAAGTACTGTTACTTTAGAAAAATATTACTCAAGTACAAGTAAAAAGTAGTCATCCAAATAATTACTCAAGTAAAAGTAAAAAAGCACTTGATAAAAAAAATTACTCAAGTACTGAGTACTTCCTGAGTAACATCATATTTATTGTTCTTTTAAATACAACAGTTAATAAATGAAATGTTAAAATAAAATATATAAAATATATATGGGAACATTACAGCTAGTTACAAATATACCTGGTAATAATCATAGTTGGTTGGATCACATTAATGTCTAGGCTGTTCTCATGGAGGCAGATACTGTGCATTGTTTTCTATTTACTTTTACCAGTTAGCCTAGATGTCTTTGAACATATCTTCCCCTTCTGTCGAATATCTTTAACTCTAATCAAAGACACTGTATTCCAAATAGCACTAGGCTGTCCGCAGCCAAAACTAAGCTTATTACAACTTAACACGACGTCTTTTCTCAAATTCGAAGTTGAGTTGTTGCAGGCTGAAATGTGGACTTGTTTGGGCAGACACAGACGACAGTTCATGACATAGTTTGAATGTGCGGTCTAAATCCAAATCACAAGCTGCTGTTCCATCCACCGCTGACATCCACTCCTGTGTTTGTGCTCTGGTGTGCTCACTCTGCTCCTGTGTGAAACCGGCGGCAAACTGTCATGTGACTGCCTGGCTACACCTGATTGGTGGTACGGAGTCAAACGTAGCTAAGTAGCCACTAGCTATGTTTGATTGGTGAACCAGGGTCATGTGAGTTTTGGGGAAAGTCTTTCAAACTACACAAAACAAATGGTTCATGCATTAACAAATGACCAAAAATAAAAGTAACAAGCAGAATGTACGCCATTGTAATGGAGCTGAAGTACTGTTTCTTCTTCATAAATATACTCGAGTAAAAGCTAAAAGTATGTCGTATTAAAAGTACTCTTAAAAGTACAATTTATGTAAAAAGTTACTTAAGTAAATGCAACGGAATAATTGTATTGTGTTACTACCCACCTCTGCTGATATATTACAATATAACAATATGTGCCAGACATAAATGAAATGAAAAACTGTTTTTCTACCACAGAAGGTGTTAAGTAAGGGGTTATTACGTACAGGCACTAATTATATAAACATATACGTGCATATTATCTGAAAATACACAGTGGATGAGCAGTGTTGTAGGTATAAAGTAGCTGTGATGTAGGAGCAAAGACACATTATTACTCAAATGTTTGATTGTTTTATTGTCATCCACCATCCCTCACACTCCTGTAGTTTTGCCAAAATGTTGCCACCTCTGGCTCCAAATGCAAACACCCAGCTTCAATAACAGTGATGATACACTGACAGGAATTGAAACTTCATACATCGCTTCACTGCATCAGAAATGTTCAGCCGCTGATCGACTATTCTGCTATATTTCATCTGTGGATAACCCTGGATTGTCAGCTTGCAGCAACAAGACATTTCCACAAGTCTCAGTTTTGAGTGGCAGAGGTGATTTCCTGGTTTCATGGAGCCTCGCAAGATCATCTCTGAGCTGTAGGTCTGTTGAATAAATCATTTCCTTCACTCCTCAGTACTACATTTTCCATAAGGTGGTTAGGGTTAAGGTTAGGAGTTAACACAAAGACCAAACATGATGGCCAGGTGTTCCTTGTTGAAACCTATCTGTCATGTCAAAACTTCATATGACAAGGACTGGGTTTTGGTTTGATGATAGACTGACTTATCAGTGCCCAACTTCATACGGTTCAGCGGGAACATGTTGATCTTGTGACAGAGGAACTCATGTCTGTAAACAGGTCTTCCAAAAGCACCACAGTTTGGACTTTTTCCTCTCATCACTTTGTCTACACTCTTTGCTACTGTCAACAATTTATATCGATCAGAAATGAAACCTGACTGTTTGTTCTATGGCAACACTGGTATCTAAAAGAGCTGTTGTCAAAAAAGGTAAGGAGTTCTGTCACTTTGTTTCTAAATGGTAACGTCACAGCAGCTCTGTCTACTTCTTATACTAAGTCTATGACTAACATGGAGGAATGATAGATTATCTTTTGGAAAAATGGTGTTTCAGTCCTCCAAATGGCTTCCAGAGACTCTTCATGACCACTGGTATGACTGAGATTTCATTAATGCTAATCCTCTTTCCTGTGTTTTAGCGCAGCACATGAAAAGACAAGGCAGGACAGACAACAGCTGTCCCACCATCTCTCTGTAACACAGCATTTCTAAGCCACTGTCCAGTGATCTACACACATGTAGACACGTACACACAGACACACACCTCTGCCATCCCAGATGCTCCTTCAAGCTCATTATTTCTGTTACTGTCAGCTCGTGGCTGGCTGTGTTGGTTGGGAAATGCGTCTTAAGCCCAGCTATCAAATATGAATGAAGCACCGACTTTCTCATCTATCTTTCATGGCTTTCATTTGTTAAGCTATTTGCCTGCGAAAATATTTTTGGTGGATGGTCCCTCACGGTTGTGATTAATGTGCTCCAACAGCAGCAGTCAGTCTACTGTAAAATTGAACACGTTGTACGGTGTTGTGTGAATATTGTTGTTTTGGGTATATGAATAAGATACTGTATGTTTGTGAATAGTGGCATTCAAAATCACAATTTATATGAGGAATTCTCTTTTTACTGACTCTCTTTGAATCGCCGTAAAGATTTACAGCCACATGTGCCTACCCCCAAATCATTTAAAATAAATGTGTTTAACAGGACCAGCTCTAAGGTTTCAGGTCATTTTGCAGTTTGTTCCGAGGTAAAGGAGCTGCATGCTTAAATGTCTTTTTTCCCCAGTTAAGATGAGGCTTTGCAGCAGACAGGAGGAACAAATCCTGAGACTGAAGACTGTAACTACCCATACTTTGCCAGGTTAGCATGCCAACATGCTAGCCTGGCATTACCAACTGGGAATTCTGGGTATCCAAAGTTTATATGGTATGGTACCCAAAAATGTATATGTGGAATTCTCTTTTTATTGACTCTCTTTGGATACAGTTTACCTCTTTGAGGTTGCTTGATAATTTTTAAAGCCCTCACCACATCTTGTTTTGTTCCCATGTTGGATTATCTGCCTTGCCAAGTTACAAACTAAAGCCCAGGCATGGTCTTATTTATAAATGTACTTTATGTAAATTTCTATGATACCTTCAGTTCTACATCTGTCAAAAAAGTATGGGTAGTTACAGTCTTCAGTCTCAGGATGTGTTCTTCCTGTCTGCTGCAAAGCCTCTTCTTAACTGAAAGAAAGACATTTAAGCATGCTGCCCCTTTACCGCAGAACAAACTGCAAAATGACCTGAAACCTTAGAGCTGGTCCTGTTAAACACATTTATTTTAAATGATTTGGGGGTAGGCACATGTGGCTGTAAATCTTTAAGGCCATTCATTAATACATTGCTATAGATGATTTTGATTATTGTTGTTTCATGTCTCGAGCTTATTTTACAGTGACTCTATAATCTTTCTATGTTTGACTTGAACCCTTTGCTGCAGTCTGATTTTGCCGATAACCCACATTTGACTTCAGGCCTCTGATGCCTGGCTTTGGGCGTCTGCCAGAAAAAGAACAGGAGGATCTTGAGACCTGTACTAGTGCAGAAATCCTCAGAGTGGTTTTCCTGCACTAGTACACATGAACTTGACACTGCACTCGGCAGTTCAAACTGCTGAGTCATTAAGCTGATGCCGTCAGTGTTCCACAAGCAGCTGCTGATCAATACACACCCATTGGCTATAGGAGGGGCTGGGCATCTCTACTGTCCATTAGTACAATCACCAAAGAAGAAAAAAGGGACTGTACCTCGCAGAGTGTTTGACTCATTACCACAGAGCCATCTTTGTCATGGAGAGCTGCACCGATTGGTTCTCACATATATAAATCATCCAGTGGCTTTTAGTCTCTTAAGCACGAGCACCTCTTTGTCTTGGTGAATGGAAAGAGGGTGTGTATATAATTAATGTTGCCGGGGTGCAGTGCTGGGGTGGGAGGTCTTGAAAAGTCCAATCCTTCCGTTTCAGAGCATGTGCACAGACGGGTAACACGTGCATAAAAAACATTGGCGTCTGTCTTCGAAGCTGACCTTCAGAACCGCCTGGAGATTCTTTCACTGCCTCTTTTTTCATACAGATTATTCCTTGTCTCTGAATCTAATTTTCCTTACTTTGAGCTACTTGCTCTCGCTCCCCTTCCCTTTATCTCCCTTTCACTCTCCTGGAAGTGTCTGCATTGTCACTTCGTGACAGCTTGTACAAGATTTGCAGAGGACTGTCCATGCATGTGATGAATTAGAATCCTCTGTCTCTGTCTTTTGTCTCTGGCCCTCTGTATGTGTGTGTCACTCTCCTGTCTGTGTGAACAGTGTATGAGGTGTCATGAGTCTAGACAACCTGTCTTTGTCGTCTAGGTCCCCATGGCAGAGGTAAGAACCTTGTATCTTCTCCTTTGACAATGTCTGAATCAGCTTCTCAGTATTTTCACTGTTGTATAGATTATCTGTGTAGAATAGTTTTGCAGGTTTCTGTTCACCCATCACCTACTGGTCTAGAAGAGGAACCACTTCTCTATGGCTCCTCCTGATATTTCCACCATTTTTTCACATAGAGGGGTTGGTTTTGGAGGGAATTTTTCCTTAGTTTTGCTTATTGCACACATTGTAACAGTGTCTGTGGTAGATCTGGTGTGATATCCGGCTTTAGAAATATCATAGAGTTTAACTGATTTGATTTGTACTCTTCATCTGATACCTTGGGCTGCATATGTGTCTGTGTCACAGGCATATTTGTTTTGTAAGTCAGTAGACTTCCTCTGCTTGGCTTTGTGTGTTTATATATATTCAAAGCCACTAATTAGAGTGACAGCTTTTATTAATAGTTTGGGGCTACTGTGTGATAGCGTGACTCCAACTCTCTCTTTACCCTGCTCTCTCACCACCCAAGGCCCTAATTATCAAGCTGATGATCCGACATCAGACCACTAAAAGAGGAACGACACATTGACATATTGTCACTTCTGACTTTAGATTGAACCTCTTTGAACCTGAGGTTCTGATACATTTCACAGACTGGTTCCATCTTGCCTGTTTAACCCTAAACACATCTAAAACTAAAGAGTGCCCAGATGATCAAACAGTATCATCCCGAATCTTGCTTGAAAGGATGAGTTGAATTAATAATTTACAGATTTTAGAGGTGGTTGTTGTGTGCAGTTGTTTTTTCTCACGTAGTTACAGCATCTCAATGATACATTCATGTACAGCCCAAGTATGAGTCATACACTGGGGCTTTCTACTGTGTGAGGAATTTTAACCTGTAAAAACTAGGATGCCAGCTGAAAGATTTTCTCACTTTGTCAGAAAAATAATTAGCTTTAATATGTCTTCAGCATCTAATTATTCTGCACTAAATGCTTCAAGGAAAAGAACAACTCATCTATGTATATGTTTGTTATGACATTTTAAACATCTGGTCTGTTTCAGCCTTGTTATATTGAACCTACAGGCATGTGAAAAAGCAACTATGCTGTTGATGACATTGGAAGCATTCATTGTAAGTGCGATTATGTGAGACATAGTTCTTGCTATTACTAGGACTTGACAGTCATCAAAATAGTGTCCTCCCACAGCACAGGCTCAGCTGAAGCTCTTTTGAAGGCAGTGGCCTACTTTACACAGTCGCTTCTCATATTCTTGATTTAATTTCAGAATGGAATGAGAGGAATGTGATAGCCTTTTCTGACCAGGTCAAACAGAGCATGTCCACTGAAGATGGTCTTTCCATGGTGCACACCAGAGGGCATCCTTTGAATCAGGCAGAGGTTCTGGGTGCTTTTTCCTCTCCATCCAGTAGGTACAGCCATGATATGAAAGTGGTGGAGCTGACAGGACAGACAGGAAACGTCTCCTTTGGCTGTGATGGCACTGAATTTCACCTTAAGCATCTGTTTTTCTTAGAGATCCTTCTTTCTTTGAACCATAAAACATTCAGCTAATAGAAAATATCTGTCATGGTGCCAGCATGCTAGCCTGACTTTACCAACTGGGAATTCTGGGTATCCAAAATCTTGTGTTTTCTCAAATCACTACTTTCAATCAGTCAGTCATTTCATTTCAGTTCATTTCATTTTCTGCTTTCTGGTTAACTTTAAGCATTTGTTTTTGTCTCTTCTGAAATTTCTCCAGTTATGCAAAGAAAAGCACAACATCCTGGTGCCAATAGATTATTCAGTGTCTAAATGAAATACTGTAAAATTTCAAGAGATTAAAAATAAACAGGTGAATACTCAACAGCCACGTTGGAGACTTTGTAATCACATGGATTCAGATCACAAACACATGTTTTGGAAATGCAGAAATATTCAACCCTTCTAGGGGAAGGTTCACTCAGCTCTTTGTGATGTGTTGGGAAATGCAACCCCAAATTCTTGACTTGTTCTATACCTCGGACATTTGGAAGAAACAGTGCATAAAGGAGACCGATATCGTTTCAAGGAGATCGATATGGCTGGGAAGAAGGCCATAAGAAAGAACTGGCCTAAGACTGATGCTCTGTCTTACAAACAATGGCTTTCAATCATAGATGATGTACTTGTCATGGAGCATCTTACATATAAACTGAATTTGAATAAAATCTCTTTATAAAAAACTAGGGAAAATGGCTGACATTCAGGGAAGAATGTGTCTATTAAGGGACCTAAACACATTCTGACACAAACACAGGCTGTTCTTTTTATTTGTTGGTTTTCTATTCTTGTGTTTCTTTTCTTTCTCCTCAACCTGAGGAGATTGGGTTGTATTATACTGATAAAAATGACAAATAAATAAGAAGTGTAAAAAAATAAAATAAAATAATAATAACTAAAAAAAATTTAAGATATTTTATTAAGTGTACCTGCAGTTAGCTGGTGTGGCATATTTTTACTTTATACTTCTTACTTTATACTACTTACAACTTACTTTATATTTTCACTTTACAGCTTTTTTTATCCCTTGTTCTCACATAACACTTCACAAGCAAGGATCACAACCTCAAAATGATGAAATAAGAGTTTATTTATGACAATTAGAAATGGATAGTGACGATGATCAGGATAATGACTCTGGTGGAGTAGGAGATGATGGAGAGGCAGCAGTGTTTGGGAAGGCCTCTTCTGGGGTCCAGTGCAGCTCTCTGGCTCAGTCGACCCTCTCCAGTACCTAAAAAGAGGAAGACAGACATCAGAGGGAGGACAGGTGGAGCACAGAAGCAAGAACAAGCAGGAGTGTAGGGCAGGTAAGTATTTATAGGTATATGATGGGAAGGGGAGTGTTTGATCTGTGGTCCTGCTCAAATTCAGACATGATTATCTTCAAATATCAAGAAGATTGTTGCATTCAAGAAGTTCAGAAAATCACTTCTTATCTATTACTCCTACTTTTTCTTGAGCTTGAAGGAAACCATCATGAGGTCAGGAAAAGATGGAAAGGAGGATTCTTAAGGACTTAGAGAAAGACACTGCAGTGCTGAGAGAATCCAGCTGCACTGAGGTGTAGCAATGTTCTGAAGATTGAAAACAAAGAGTGCATCTTTAATACTGTGTCCTTTGTGTTCCTGTTAGTTAATGCAGATTGTAGACAAAGACAACCTGGTGGAAAACAAGCATTCATTTCAAAGAATATAGGCTCCCATTCACTCAACCTCAGCCTCCTTTCCACTGACACTGTTTAATATGAATCCTGCATAAATATGACTAAATAATAGACCATATACAAAATAAGAATAAAGCTATAAATCAGGCCTGCAAATTAATTAATTAATTAATTAATTAATGTATTTATTTATTTAACCTTTAATCACCCAGGCAAGTAATTAAGAACAGATTTTTATTTACAAATGCAGCCTGATCAAAGAGCAATGGTTCCTTGAGGGGTAGAGGGTGGGGGGGCTAAAATATACTCTTGTAAAGGTGAATTATATTGCTAGTTAATTAGTTTTGTGTTCTTTCGAGCACATAGATTCATCAGATAACAATGACCCGTACAACATGGTCAAACAAAATTCATTGGCACTTGAAAAGGAGTGGGAAGGAGTATAACTTATAGACTCCCATTCCCTTTTTACAAACTAATAATTGAATTAATTCCGCTTCCTTTGCTTTAACACACTATGTATATATATCTATATATCTATATCTATCTATCTATATATATATATATATATATATATACACACACAATAATACAAAGCATCCATACAAGCCATTCACATACACTTTTTTTAGTCACCTCAAGCACAGTCAGATTTGCATAATCAACCTTTTTTAATGTAAACTATAATATTTATATGCACTTTAAATATTTACTGCAAAAACAGTCATTAATAGATGAGATAATATCTCCTAATCATGTCAGTCTATGTTAATTAATTAATTGATTACAAATAGGCAACACACAATAATATCTTATTTTATGAATTCTTCTATATTCACTTATTCAGATAATGTTCTATATTTTGTTATTATACCAGATTTTTACATCTTTTTAAGTTCCCAAATTGAAGAAGACATTTTTAAGTTTAAAGTTTAAGTTTATATATATATATGTATATATATATATATATATATATATAATTCAGGTTACATTGAATTAAAATATCTTCTGCCTAAACTCATAACAACATATTATCCCATGAATATACAGGGTGTCCCAGAAAAATTGACATAATTTGAGATGTCCATATTGGAGTGACTACATGGTCAGGAAAAATGATACATAATAGGATTTATTTTGGACAGAAAATGTTCTATTCTACAAATTTCAAATGAAAAATTCTGGGGGATGGTAATTTTATAATCTTCCAAAGTTATTACAAATGTTCAATGTAAACTCTGACAAAACGTTTCCTGAACTTGGTTTACCACCTCTTCTGAAACTGCTGGCTGTCCAGATCCTTTTTTTCCGACACAAAAAGCCTTCCTCTGGAAACTTCTTATGCCACGTCCAAATCTGCTTTCCTGTTGGTGCTTGTTTATGAAATTTTCCAACAAATTCACGTTGTGCATTCACATTTGACTGAGTTTGAACGTACGTCAATACACAGAACACCTTTTCTGTTGCAGTAAATGGCATATCTATTCATGAAAGCTGAACAATAAAAAATATTACATGTTTTTAAGCAAAAAGAGCAAACAAATTTAAACAAATTATTAGCTGATGAAATGATGTCAAATTTTCTGGGGCACCCTCCGCATATCATCCCAAGGGTGCATTTGAAGATCAGGTTAACAGGTCAATACAAATGTATTATGATATCTATGTGTGCTTAATAAAATGAACGAGGCAGAACTGATAAACGAAACTTAGCACAGATTCTCCTGCAACATTATTCTTACATTTCACACTAACATTAGAGTCATGTGAATATTGACCTATTGTTAAAAGTTCAAAATATATCTGCACCATAAGATAGAAAGTGTGCATCCTGTCACATTGATCATTTAATTGCTGCTGCAGAGAATTATGGGAAAGCATTCCCTCTCCTCCTTCATAAAGGATGGTCCATAGTATTCAATCCTAAAGGAGAAACTAAAGGAAGCACTGAAGCTGCTTTCTTTTGCATTTTCAGAGACAGAACAGCTCTTATCATAGCAGACACTTGGATTCTTAAGGGTAATTTCACTCAGAAATGTTCCGAAGCAAAAAGGAATACTTGAATGCAACCAGTGACGGCAACTTAGATTTGAAGGCATTACATGAGCTCAAGCAGACTAAATTCTGGTTTCCATCCAAGTTTTCAGAAAATCAGCCTACTAATACTGCGCTGTGAATATTAGGAGTTGTAAAGTCAGTACATATTCGTAGAAGTAGTATCTATTTGAGTGAAAAGGCCACAGCTAAGACTGAAACAAGAATAACAGTTGTCATGGCAATACTCCCAAATGTTATTCGTGTCATATTTTCTCTATATATAGTAAGAAAACCAACCAGGGTTAATTTGAACCAGATCACAAAATAATTGAAACAAAAGTACTACAACATTGAGATTTTGATGCCAGTGTTGCTCTACAAAATGGCTCATTATAACACAGATATGACCTAGATATCTGACCTGCAAATGAACAAATACACCCACCTGACAATTTACATTTGTGTTACAGTGATTTAATGTTTTTAAGGACTCTTACTGCCAAATTTCAATAAAAGGTCACTGAATATTAATATCCCTGAACATGTAAAATCCACAACTTAAATAAAGTCCATTAATACCGGAACCACCTGTAATATGAACAATAAGGGCGGGATGAGGGGCGAAAGATGTAGGATGCCATCTGGAAAAACAAGGGATTTTGAGAAGTTTACAATCAATTTACACAACTTGGAAAAAGAACACTTCTTTTACTTGACAATGAATGCATAGATGAACTTATGTCAGGTTACCTGTTTCTAGTTACTCCTGAAGAGTGCTCATTTTTGCCTTGCCTGGATTTGTTGCTGATATAGCTGGTGCTGCGTTATTAACAGGAGGTGAAACAATAAACAGCATTATTAGCATTTCATTCCAGTTGGACAGAAGAGAGTCCTTTATGAATCTGGAAATTATTACCCCACCCCCTGAAGGGGAGGCGAGGGTATTGTTTTTGGTTCGGTTTTTTTGTTTGTCTGTCCGTCCGTCCGTCCATCTGTCAGCAACTTAATGGAAAAACTACTGGACCAATTTCCATGAAATTTTCAGGAAAGGTGCGAGGTGGTCCAGAATAGATCCTGTTAAATTTTG
>JAPQRP010000003.1:8504312-8536882 GCA_037367295.1 Apogon hyalosoma
TACATGTAGGCTCCAAAATGGCATCATGACCTTTGACCTTGAAAGGTCAAACCCATAGTCTCATGTTTTGAGAGGGAGATGTCCATTAAAAGCTAAAATGTCTGTGAGGGGCAGGGTTTGTTGTGCCTGGCACCACTTGTTTTAAAATGTATAGATGTGAAAACAACGGTAACTATTAGCTTATCAACATTTACAACTTGTTACAGCTAATGCTAATTCAGTTGAATTACTTGGCACTAACTAATGATGCAGCGGCATGAAACACAGTACCATACTTGTCTCAGAAGGTGGTGTTACAATAATGTAGAATTAAAGGTTCAAAATATTTATTGTAAACTTGTGAAATAAGTCTCTCTTTTCCTAAGTTTAATTTCGTTCTCTATTAAAGTTCTAAGGACCACACATGTGCATTTCTCAGTTTCTGTTTTAAGATCCAATCTAGATATATGTGAAGTATGTTCAGCAGTAAAATCAAAAGTTTCAGGGAAAAAAACACCTTGGTAGTATTTTATAGTGTTACCTCCCTTTGCAAAATGTGTCTTTAACCCTTTTGTTCAGATAACATGAGATTTATTGCATTAATTATCTGATGTTTTGTACCAGGTTTCATTCAACACGTCAGACTTCTCTAACTGTTAGTGCTGCTTCTTGTCATGGGGTCAGGGGTCACAATAAATAGTGACTTTAACTTTTAGAACCAGTTAAGTTCAGGTTTCTGTGTGTCTTTTAAGGCTGAGCACATATTTCCTGTATTTTCTTGTTACACCTGAAGAAAAGAGAACAGAAAATAAATACCTATGCTCATTTCAAACCTGCAAAAAACAGTCTAGAGGTGGCCTAAGTCATTTGCACAGTACTGTGTTTATACAGTATGTCCCATTCAAAGAGAAATGAGGAAATATGTGGCAAAAGCTGAGTAGGAAAACAAATGCAGGAAAAATTCATTATCTGGTTGCATTTTATTTGATAACACAGATACTGCATAATGCTGCAACCCTATGGCTGACTTAAGGAGGTCTGTCTGTCAGCAGGATTAGACAAAAACTACCATGCGAGGTCTCATGAAAGGACATGGACTATAGACTGTGTGTAAGGATGGACCTGGACATAGTGACAGCTCCTAAAACAGTTCTGTTTCCTTGTAGTGCCTGGCTTTACTGTACGTCAGTGCTTCTCAACAGATACTCTCCCGGGGGGTCATGAGAGACATTGTTGTACATGTGCGTGGGTGCGTTAGCACAAATTCATCCCGTGGGCCGGATTGGACCCTTTGGTGGGCCAGTTTTGGCCTGTGGGCCGTATGTTTAACACCTGTGATATAGAGCATTTCATACACATGGTAAGTTCAGGGTGCTTACAAATAAGTCAATTGAACATACCCAGAAAAATGAAATCATAATATCATCATATATATCACATGCCACACAGCCATGCAGTGAAATAAGAATATGAGTTAACTCATAGACACGTGAGGAGTGAAATGTTTTTCTTTGATTTGCAAATGTCCTATAAGTTTACTGTCACATGTAAGAGCAGAACACATCCATGCCGCCTCACCTTTATTATTGCCTTCATTGATATATTTTCTAGTTTTCTTAACTCCTTCTGTCATGTGTGTTAATGTGTTGCTGATTTGAGCCTCAGACCTGTTCTGGTCTTGTTAGACCGCTCCATTCATGGGGGGACTGATCACAAGGAAGGAAACAAACAGTTTCCCAAACAGTCGCTGTCTCTGTGCAGACACAAAACAAAATGGCAGCTACTGTAATTTATACGGCTTTGGTTTTACTCTTAAAGCACTTTCACACCTACCTAACTTTGTTTGTATGTCTAGGGAGTTTTAGTTTTGAGGTGAGTCAAATTTGTGAATGAGGGACCTCCTCTGGTGTGGACCAGTCAGACTGAGGTAGGTGGCCTCGATCCAGATAAAACTGATAAAAGGATTCGGTTCATTTACAGTCTGAAAACACTTGGATGGTTTAGATGTCTGGATTAGGCACAGGATTTTGCACAAGGATACTGCCCCCCCCCTTCCCCCCAAAAAAAGACAGAAATGCTTACATCAGAAGTTAAAAATGACCAGATTTAGCAGCAGGTCAACATCAGATACAGAACAATTCATGAACCTTGGTTTGGATTTTGAAAACATTTGTACAAAGGAGGATGCAGGGTCCCCTCTGTCCTTATTTACAGACTATGGGGCAAATGTGTTAAAACTCCAGATTAACTATTCTCCAGACTTCAGATAGGGTTTTCATCCATAAAAGTCTGGTTTTGACCAGCTCTATATGTAAAGTGTCATGAATTAACTTTTGTTATGATTTGGTGTTATATAAATAAAAACTGATTGATTGATTGATTCATATAATTAGGCTACATTAACATTTCTTCAATAATGCTTAGTTTGATGTAGCTGAAGTTGACACAATTTCTTTTTTGTTTTCTCTAGTTAATACCTTAATGCTCCCTTAAACTCTGGCTCCTGACTGAGACTCAAGACCCTATGAATTCTAACAGCGGCCTCTATGCTACTATTGACTGTTGTTTTATTTGAATATTGTAATTTTGCAGGCCATATTACCCCACCCCCCGAAGGGGAGGCAAGGGGTATTGTTTTTGGTTCAGTTTGTTTGTTTATTTGTTAACAATCTAGCAGCAAAACTATTGGTTGAATTCATACCTAATTTAGTTTATAGATTGCCAGTGACCCAGAACAGATCTCAATACATTTTGGGAACAGTAGGTCAAAGTTACAATTTTTTATGAATTTTTAAAATCTTTTTTTCCCCATTTACTTATAATGGGCAAAAATTTCAAATGTCTGGAGCAGCAAAACTATTGGGTAAATTCATACCAAATTGGGTTTATAGATTGCCAGTGACTCAGAATAAATCTCATTACATTTTGGGAAAAGTAGGTCAAAGTTCACATTTTTTATGAATTTTTTAAATCTTCCTATAGTCTTATGATGGGCAAAATATGTGTGAGGGGCAGGGTTTGTGTAATGAAAGTAAACCAATACAGAAAATCTTAATCTTAATCCTAATCTTAATCTTAATCCTTATCTTAATCTTAATCTTGTTTCCTACTGTATAAACTGAGCCCTGGTTTGTCTCTTGATGGCCTGGTTTCTTTTTTCAGTCTTCCTCTTGAACCTGTTACAGGAAAGTGTCCGACTGTTTGTTTGTGTTTTGAAACCTTATCATACAATATTACATTAAATTCACTTGTCCTTGTGTTTGCAGGAAAAACAGTGGATGACATTAATGGTATAAAAACATCTTACCTGTCTATCATCTCGTGCAGTTCAAGGTTAGTTTGCCAACAACTCCTTTCATCTCTAAATTTCCTTTTTGTATTAATTTTGGTTGAGGCAGTTCCCATGGCGATTTGTTTATTTTTACTATATGAGACGACAGAATGTGATTTATTTGCGCTTCTACTTGTTTCAGGGCATGTTCTGCATATCTACCACATTGATGTGTAGCAGGCTTCTCACTGTTATTTCCCAGGGAGTTGTGATTAGATCATAACACATAAGCATATTTCACCAAAGAAAGAGCACAAACTGGCAGAATCTAAAATACAGAACTCTCATTAGCAGAATCCACTGCCAGGCATCACAACACAGGTACTGCCAGGTCATCCCTCTTCTTTATCCCAAGGGGAAATATCCTAGTTTACAGTCTGCAGTGTTTTCATGTTTTCTAAGCTCATAAAACATGCATTCTCCACCGCTACGGACAGAACACGCCCCATTGAAGAATCGCTCTTCAACTTGTTGGTATGCATGGAATTCTCAGGACTGTGACTCCATATTCTGAAAGCAATTATTCAAATAGCGGCTACTGTAACTGGCAGGGCAATTGTGTTGAGGACAAGGGAGAAAAGCATATCAGATATTCATAATAAAATTTCCCTCGCTGTACAGTGAAGTTATTTTTCTCCACATTTTATAAGATAGACCCCATTGTCCTTGAGTTGGAGTTTTGAGATCAGTCAGGTGTGAGATGACACTGAACTGTTGAGCTGAGATAAATGAAAATCTGTGCTGGTTTTCACCTCTAGGGCATATATCTGTGCTCTAAAGAGATAAGAGTAAAGCCTTTTGTTGGTGCAGGTTTTATGTTCAAGGATGTGGAATTTAACGCCAAATCAAATGGAGCTTTGATGAATTACAGATATAAACAGGACATAATATCCTATTCCATGGTTTGTTTTTTTTTTGTTGACTTGATACCTGATGGATAGACTAATGCCCTCACTTTCCCATCTCTCCTTTCCTGTACATGCACACTCAGCAGAAATATTAATAAAAACCAGCGCAGACAGAGTTGATCGGGTTTAACCACAAGAATAAACTCTTCTATGGTGAGTTTCCATGAGAGTGACATGAACTTGATTAATCATCCATCAACTGGCTCATTTTCTGCTCTTTTTGTAAACATGTCGCACATTTTGTACACGAATATTCTGTTAGTGAGCGCTTCCAGCCGAGCTATGAAATATGAGAACGTCAGAAATATTATTTTTCATTCACCCTGTTCTGAATACCTGGCATTTAAAATTCATAGAGCATCTTGCGTATGTGTATTGTCAATGGGTTTTGCTGAGAGATGTCCTCAGGCCACCCCATTAATCTTTATTAAAGAGGGACATGTCAGCCAGCCCTGTGTGAGTGTATTGGCTGATGCATTTAGCCTGAACTTTAGTTTTTTTTTTCTAGTAAAATTACTAAAAAACTGTATCGTCTTTTAGATTGCTCCCAATTGGCCTCAAAAGACCTTTAATTTGAGTCAAAGTTACTACTCAATGTGGTCAGTGAATCTGCGATTGTAGTCAAAAACATTTCATCTGATTGCTCAAGTACCAACATCTGCATAATTATTTCACTGTGTGCCCTTCATACCACACAAGTATGTTCCAATTAGTGGTGATATATTGGCCTGACATCTCGTTTAGTGAGGATGGGCAGATTGCAGAGGCATGATTGAAAGCTTAATGAATGATTCATAATCCAAAATGAAATGGACATTTTTATTTGGGCATCTGCAAGAATCATTAATGGGATACGTGGGATTTTTACAATTGTAAAAAAACAACTAAACAGGGATGTATATATAATACTATGTGACTGATACAACTTTATATTCTTTAATTTCATACTAATTGAACCACTTCCTACAATAAACAATAATTAAATAACCAATTTTTCACAGGTTTAGTTCTTCAGAGTATTACTTGGCTGTTGATGTTATGCTTTGCTCCATATGTTTTATTGTCTACCTCAGACTTATATCTTGCTGTTCTCTGGGTGTTGGAGGAATGTTTTCAGCAGGGAGGGATGTTGTCTTGTGCGAAACAAACAGATGGGATGACAACTTGACCTACTTCTTCATCTGGACCATTCTCGGTGGAATAGATGCATGGTGACTGAGAGGAACGGCAAAACAACACTGTGTACCGACTTCATTGGGTTTGACTGACTGATTGAAGTGTTCATTTCAAATAGGAATGTAAAAAAAAACCAAAATATATATTAATAAACAAACAAAACACTTAAACATATGAAATAAAATACTCATTCAAAAAGGAGTGAGAGGAAGTATAACTTATAAACTCCCACCCCTTCTCCTTAAATGATTAATACCAATAGGCTTCCTCGTCTAACATATCTACATTCTAATGCCTGATACTTATTGTTAATTATTTTGTTTCTGACTTTATATTATTAGGAAAAAATATAAATATAATTAACATAAACACAATAAGACATATGTGCATATAAACGTACACAGATATATATACATACTCATGCATATGTGCATACATACATCCTTATAACACCCAGTGGGACCCGACACTTCCCTCATCCCTGTACCTCTCAAAGGTCGTGTCTTTGTGCCTCATTTTAAATGGTTTCATGCTCAGACAGTGCTTCACCTCTATATTGAATCTGTTCCACAGTCCCACCCCGCTGAACGAAACACAAAAACTTTTCCTGGTTGTATGTATTAAGTCAAACGATTAAAATTTTAAATCAGATTAATCACAGTGTTGTTCTGGATTAATTTGGATTAATCATAATTAAATATCATTAATTTTTAATCTACATTAATCCCATTTTATTTTGCATTAGCAAACAGACTCAAGAAAGAAGGGAATATATATGCACTTAATGTGTTTGTCGTAGCCTGGGTGACGCATTAGCCGAGGTGCTAACAGAATCCCTGACTAACGTATGCTTCATGTTAATGTGGCATTTTAAGTCAGAAGTGCTTCGGTGAAAATAAAACTCCTCCCTACAGAGTGTGTATAATACTTTATGTCAGTTGACTGTTCCATCTTGGTTTTTTTTTTGTCCTCATATTTCCATCCAGAGGTCAACGTGATGCTTAGCATCTTCCATCTTTATGGGTCGGTTCTGCTGCCTGTCACTACTGGATCAACTGCCCATTTGTTCATGCATGATGATAACTCTACTTGAACAAACTGACCCAAATGCATTGGCAGAGATGTTTACAGTCATTCTGCTCTGCAGATGGGTTAATTGCGTTAAAATTTTTAATCAGATTAATCATGATGATGGATTAATCTGCGTTAATGCGTTAATTTTGACAGCCCTAGTATTAAGTGAACATTAAAGTTAATTTCCCTGCTTCAATTATAACCCCCCTCATGAATACTAAATAATGTCTATATATTTGTTGGTAATAGATTCTTTTTTTTTTTCAGCTTTGTACATTATTTGAACTGAGTGAGGGAATACAGCACATAAAATGTGGATTTGTCAAAATAATTTAACTTCTTTTTATGCATTTGCCTGTTTTCTATAGGTCATGCAGTCCTTTCATGCTTTCTTGGACCTGTGTATGGTTCAGATTAATTGGGTTGTGTTCTGACAGGTGAACACATAGGTCCAGGCTTGAATCCACCAGAAATAACAAGACCCTCCTGTGCCATGTTCCTTGAAGGAGTTAACGTGTCTGATCTGGGGAAATCTGGTGGTTGTCAGAGATAAAGGGAGAGGGATAGAGTGGTGGAAAGAGAAAGACCTAGATATTCCAGCAATCCTCCAGGGCTATAAATCCTTTGTGTGTTGTGTACATGGAGCTGTTTGGAGGTGTGATAAATGACCTATGTTTTAAGAAGCCAGAAGGATCAGCTCATATCGACTGCAATTACTTTACACTTTAAACCCTTGATGAAGATGGAGGAAATTGGTTGTCTCAAACTAGAGGTGAAAGTCATCTTGAGTTTGGTATGGAAAGGTTATTTTTCAGTGCCTATGTTCTGGCAGTAACCCTATGTAAATTGGAAATATGTGTGAAAATGCTTGCAGATCTGCATATTTAACTGAATATAAACCCAGTGTGTCCATCCACTGTCACTGATCCAACTCCATGGATTTTGCTGGTGAATCAATGTTGTAGAAGACAGTGTTTCCACGGTAACTACAGAGCCTCTGAATGTCCAAATGGGTCATAATCTGATGACCATGAAAAGATGACAAACTGCATTTTACACTAGTTATTTACATGTATTGATAAGATTAAAGGACAACAGTTTGGATCAGCAGATGCTTTTGGTCCCCAGTGGATGTTTGGGTCTTTATGGGTTAAATCAATAAAAATACTGGAATGGTCATCTTTAAAAATAATGACAATACGGTTCCTGTATCACTTGTGTTAACTTGATTGTTAATATTTAAGTGACCTTAGTGCAGTCACATCACACCTCTACCCACACTTGCACATAAGAACAAAACTATGTTCATCTTGATCCCAGGGTGACATTCTCAGGGCTGATTGTACTTGTGTTTTGCATGAGTCAAATGCCTTTTAAAGCTTCTGAGTTTTCCAGACATGTGAAGAGCAGTTACCCCTGGCAAGAAGTTGTCTGTTCTCTTCCCACTCTTGTTCAACTATGCCATGGACTATGTCACTATACCATTGCACTTTTTACTGCATCTGCTTGTAATATCTGCACTGGATGAACACTTTTTTTAATTGCGCTACTATTTGGTTTATTTTTAATTTTCTATTAATATTTCATTTCACTTTATTCTACTTTATTGTAATTCTTTGCACGCTGATATTGTGTATTTCTGATCTTGACTGCAGCACCTGTAACAAACCCAATTTCCCTCAGGGATCATCTATTTTAATTCTGATTCAGACTGTTGGAATAACCTCAATCGCCACAGGAGGAATAATCCTACAACAAAGAGGGATGTACAATAAAAGAAAAAGCTTCCATTACCCCGAGGTAACATGTAATGATCTAATGTACACATGTTAGCAGGTGCAGAACACAGCTGTTCGGAGACACTGCTGTTGAGTCAGACGTGATCAGGACCACGGATAGTGCCGCGTCCCGTGTCCCAGGACCAGCAGCTGTCCGAGGTCCTGAATTTAACTGAGCATCCACTGTTTCCAAGTTCACTTTTTATTAGGATGTGAAAGGATGACGCATTCCCTGATTTTGAAGTTGTTTTTTTTTCTTTTTCTTTTTTTTCCGTAATGTTCGTCTTTTTAGCGACGCATGTCTTCCACATTCACTATGTAAAGTAAATTGAGTTTTGTGTTGCGCGCAGAAAAGGAAGCCAAGGGACCTGTTATATCGGCTCAACTGGAGACATGTTGGCGCATTTTTGTTCAGTGTATTTACCTTTTGCCTTTGAATATTTCATTTACAGTGGCGCAGAAAAACAGCGCATTTCTCTCGTTGTTGTCCGGGTAAACATACTGTTGTTTTGATTAATCTTGCTGTAAAAATCAACATCCACCATAAAAATTAAATCTTTACAGTGTGTGGCAATAGGCTTACTGTCCTGTCCTGAACTATATGCGTTTTGGTGCGAATATTACTGGTGTTCAGTAACATATACCAATGTATACACATGTATATCGCACTATATACTTGAACTACCCCGTCCTGCACATGTCTTAAATGTCGTCTGCGTGTAGTGGACAGTAAAAGCTCTGTAAATCACTATTGGCTGTCAGGCACAGATGAGTCTGCCTACATAAAGCCTATGCAGCCTTCTCAGTAGGCTGCCGTATCCCCCCACCCCCACCCCCTCTCCTCCTCCTCCACATTCACTGCTCCCTCTTGCGCGCACGGTGAGCAGCAGCAGCAGCAGCTTCAGCGCTTCTCTGACGCACCATCGGAGAAGAGCATCCCAGTCCCACAGGCTGTCAAGACATTCTTTCCCGACAACTCACCTCTGGATCTCTGCGGTCAAGCTTCCAACATCAGATCTGCATGTTTTTAGTCTGCCGTCCGTATCCGTTTGTCGTCTACTTTTTTAGATCTAGCACTGCATACGGCAGGGATGCCCACAGTTGCTCTTTGCTGGGAATTTACTTCGGAGGTGCATTTGTATCCGCAACAACTGTCAACGAGTGATTGATGCCTGTCTTCACTTAGAGGGGGCTCTTCTTGTTTTCATTCTACGGGACATTTTGTACCTCAAATACAAGTGGCTCAAATTAAAGGTGAAAAGGAGGGCTGAATCAGAGGGCTGTTTTGACAGGAGATCGTTTGGATGACGAGCTCAGAGAGGCAGTAGGTTTCCTTTTGCAACGGGGAACTGCGCCCTTGGAATATTCTGTCAGCTGAACTGTTAGAGAGTAGAAATATTTGCTCAGTTTGTAGTCACAGTGTAAAGACGCGTTTGCCCACTGCAGGGGCTGCTGCGGTTTTCTCCCTGCTCTGTTTTTGAAATACGATTTCCTTGACGGGCAGGCATCTGAGCATTCCGGACGAGCCCGAATTTGCGATGCCCAAACAGTGAGGCATCGGCCGGATCTTGTTGGTCACCCTGCACGGTAGCATGGCTCCAGCCCGGAGGGACTGCAGCGGCTGGGAGATGTTCCTCCCGACGGGATGCCTGCTCCTCTCTGTTTTGCTATTTCAGCCTGCCCTGGCCAAGGTGTGCAACGACCGCACCAAACACGGACAGGACAACACCTGGTTCACCAGGGACGGGGAAAACTTGCCCATAATGGTTCTTATGCCCATGAACGAGTCGGCCTTGATGAGCAGCATCAGCCAGGGGATCGAACCCGCGGTCCAACTGGCCATCCAGCACATACGGGAGTCCAGGAAGTACTCATTCTCACTCATCACTAAAATCTACGATACTGAGGTAAACATACTCACTAAATCCTTTCACTAAGCTGCTGCTGGTTGGCTTGCAATAAAACTGCTGTCTAAGAGCGTGCACGTGTGTGTATGTGTGTGCACGTGTGTGTATGCGTGTGCACGTGTGTGTATGTGGGCGCGCTTTGCCCCGCAGCGCTCCACACAGTGTGCGTCCAAGGGGAAACGCTGGAATCTGGTGTTTGGTATCTGCGCAGCCTCGCTGGAGAGCATGTTTTCAATGCGTAAAAGTCAACTACAGTCGGGTTTGGAGATTGTGTTTGTGCCTTTTTCCCGCGTCTGCCATCTGGCAGTATGGCCTGTCATTTGTACTGCATTTAAATGCAACCGAGCGCCATAAGGCACCCCATTCCAAGTCCACTTAAGTGTTACAGTATTACTCTTTTGAGTGTTAGATGTTGTAATGGGTACCGCAGGCACAGGATGAAACAGACTGACAACGATGTTTGATTTTGTAAATGCCATTCATCACCATCACCCGGATGGAAACATATCGAAAAAGCTGCATTTCCGCGCCTTAGAATGTTAGTGTTTGGCATAAGATGGCTTTGCTGTACAGACTTTCAGTCACGAATCAGCCTGTCTTACAACGATTAAAGGGCTGGTTCTCATCGTGCCTGAAGATGGCGGTAATTGGATGTACGATTTCTTCTTTGCAACCTTCAAAGCAGCTGAATCTTACAGCATTCAAGCTGTAAATGGAGATCTGTCTATGTAATAACAGTAACAGCAATATTATACCATTCCAGTTGAAGTCCTCTTGAAGTTTAGTCATCTCTAAATCTGTCAAACTTTAACACGTAGGTTGCTCAGCATTTGTGTACACCTACTCATCTTTTAAAGGACGATTTATTTATTTATTCATTCATTTTTCCAATTTATTTAATGTTTCAACCTCAACTGTATGGATAATTATGTGTATAACCTCCCCAGTTATTATGGTTTATCCAAATTTATGTTTAATATTAGAACAGTTTTAGCTGCAGTGTCATAACTGATGTCGCTGTAAATATTGTATATACAGGTGTGTCCATGTGACAGAGCATGCAAATCTCTGTTGACAGAGGTAAGCCCTCACTGGCAGCATGCACTCTGACCATGGGATTAATATGCTCTTATGAGAGTTATGATTTTTCTCCTTTCTGTTTGCTGGGAGAGAAAGATGAGCTGGAAACAAAAGGTCAGTGGGCCAGCCTGACATCCAGTCACAGGGAATGTGTGATAGTGATTCCAGCTTTCTAATACTGGCAATCAATGAAAACTCATGAGAACAGTGTTATTTGACGAGTTTGTGGTCAAAGGGCTAAACTCTGTTGCACGGCGGCATTGCCAATCTCATGGTATTTGGCATTTGTTTTGTATACAGGCCAGCTGAAAATCCAAGCTCTGATCTTGTTTTTCAAAATGTCAAAATAAAAATTTTATTTATGCAAAAAAACAAACAAACAAACAAACAAAAAAAAAACCCTAAGTGACAAATACAAATCTTTGCTCTATGGACAAAACCTTGTCTTGGTGACTGAGTGTCAGCCTCTTATATGTTACTGTAGATATGTGAATGAAGAAGGATGCCCAGTCTGGTCATGACTTTAATATCTAAGAAAATACCCCTTGCAGTGATGTACAGTATATTTGCAATTATTAGAAATCACCTGCCAAGACCTGGAAGGTAAAGTCAACACTAGAGTCACCTGAGAGAAGTCCAAATGGCAGTGTTTTCCCTGCAGCAGAGAATAATAAAACAGAGATTTGTAATGGAAATGTGATTTTTAATATCATCTTGAGATATGAGAGACTATTATTTTTGTTCATATTGGACAAAGTGATTTGAAGTGTTGTGTGTGTCAGAATCCTCCTAAATATTAACAGGTGGAAAAGACCTTCGGCCAGGACAGGGTTATTGCTGCAGGGTTGACGATATTGCTTTTCGAACCACTGACATGTTTATAGAAGCAATAATGCAAGGTTAGTGACACCTCTGCGTATAACAGTTTACCATACATTTGTTCATTATATGTTTGGAGCCATATAGTCTCTTACTTACACATGAATAACAGTGCTGAACACACACTCATGCATGCACACAGCTTTCCCACATACCACATGCTTATGTCAGAAAACAATACATGCATCACTGCCTTTGTTGCAGCTAGCAGCAAACCAAGTGTGTTCCTGTGTGGTGGTTGTACACATGTGAGTGTGTTTGTGTGGGCACTGGGATTTAGCCTGGCAGATGTAAGTAATCAGTCCCTGAGCAGAGGCTCTTTATCCCTTTATCCCCTGTCGGTGGAGCCATGGGTAGACTGAGCAGGCCCAGTCCATCCCCTCTGTTGGTGTGGAGCACGGCGGCGGTGCTGATGATGGGGATGGTGAGGCTCTGAGGGTCTGTCCCACAATAAAAAGGACTGAGAGCCCAAACAACACTAGTATGCAAGAAAATACGAATGCTGGTTGCTGGGAGATTGAAGGACTAGTTTAGACCAGATGCCACATGCCATGTATACAAAAAGTCTTGGCTCCTAAGACGTCTGAGCAATATAGAGATTATGATAAAGACAGTTGCAGATGAGGATACATCTTCACTTTAAAACCACAGCATTGCAGGTAGAGAAGAAGTAGGATGGATTATATCAACTGGGAGGCTTAGTGCTGGAGTAGGAGTTGGTCCTCCATGGCAGCTCTAGATGTGTGAGTGTGGGTTTTAGTGTAACCGAGGACTGATACTGTAACTCTGCAGGCTTAGAGGATCAAAGCTTTGGAGAGGACAGGAAGCACTGGAAGAGGATGGAAGGGAGACTTTGGGCAGTGAAAGCGTTCGAGGCTAAGCTACGCTAGTTCACCGGCTTATTGGATGTGTGACAGGTCCTTGAGAGAAGCCACTCAAGGAAATATCACTTTTTTTTTGGGGTGGGGGGGGTAAAATAGTCAAATATATTCTGAGAAGAGGTACTTTTGAATTCCCTGTCATCTTGTTTCAGCTGTGTACGATCACATTACAGGATAGTTACAGCTGGAAATGAAATGTTAGTGCATTCTTAAGATTTTGTGTCGAGATTTGAATCTGTGATATTGCCGCAAACTATGCTTTTTGTGAAATGACTGTAGCCTTGTGTGAGTTTACCAAGCATAGCAGCAGTGTAATTTATAGAATACAGTAGACTACATCAACACTCTTTGTTGTCAGCTCTTTGGGGGGAAGTTATTTGTTATCTCTGGAGGTAGTCTCATAGAGTCTTTGCTTCTGTGATCTCTTTAGCAAGCGCAATCTGTAATTTGTAGAGAAAATCTTAAATTTAATCATGTACTTTAAGGAAACATGCTCCCGTGCTATCATATTTCCCTCATTCAAGCAGGCAGAAAAGTGAACACATGTATTTTTAAAGGCCAATCAATATAACCACAAAGACGGTCTGCAGTTGGAAATGCAGATCTCTCCATGTACAGTGCACCAGATACACTATACAGATATTTATAGTACACTGTCCATCCATGCAGTACTATGGACCTCTTGAGACCATATTAGCAATGACCTATGTTCTAGAGGCTCTGCACACAGATACTTCCCTTGCTCTCCTCTGAGGACTAGATGCAACATGTCACATTTGTGCACATGTTGGCAAGCCTGAAACCACCTTACAGTACACTTGTTCACAGGAGGAGGAAAAAAAACCCCTGAGCATATATAAGGCATGCTGTCATTTTGTCAGAGGAAGTTAAGTTTAAGTTGGAAATACATTAACATAATAGAGGTCAGGGTGCTTCTAAGCATAGGTCTTAAATCAGAGCATACTGTTTCAATGTTGTTGATCTTTTTTGATGTCATATGTTTATTAATGCTTACATTGTTTTTGTTTTCTTTTTGTTTTTAATTGAAAAATCTGATAAAGTATCTCCAACATTACCATTCATACATATGTTATATATCAGAGCCTGTTTCATATTTCTTATTTTATACATACTAAAGTTAAAAAAACAACAACAAACAAACAAACAAACAAAAAAAAAAAACAGAACAAAAAACAACTAACATATGAACTGCGTGCTTACAGTTTTGGTCTTCCTCACTTAAAAACAATGATAGTGTTGCAACACTGGGTTCTTTAAACATTACACATGTTTATGCTGATAAATATAAAACAAAGAATACATACAGGGAGATTATTCCAAAAGAGGACATTTTTAGAGGAGTGATACAAATTCTGGGCGGCTAAAGGATATAAAACTTGATCCATTTGTCCCAAATATGATAAGTCAATTTTTCCATTTTGAATCTTTGCAAGATGATCTCGTACCAGTCTTCTATTGTTGGTGGAGTTGGGTTTAACCACCTTCTTGTAATAGATTTCTTGCTGGCTGCTTAAAGCGCCTGTAATAATTTTGTATCCTCCCTCCGTTCTAGTACAGTGACATCACCAAGATATAGATTTACAAAGTTATAGGTAATATGAACCTTAAAGGCTTATATTAAAGTCCTGTGGAGACCACTCCAATATTGGTGCATCTTGGGGCAGTCCCAGAACACATGATAACGATTGGCCTCCTTTGATCCACACTGTCTCTAACACTCAGAAGGACCATTTCTGTATTTACCCTGATGGGGTGTCTTAAAATATCTAAACAACATTTTTTCCAACAGTGCTCCCTCCATTCTAACAAACTGGTAGAAGACCACTGAAACTAACAGATTTCTTCCCATTTCCCATCTGAAACTCTTATTCCCGCATCCTTTTTGATATGGAGAGCAGTAACATTTCTTGCAAGCATAAACACATTATATAACTGCTTGCATTATTTTTTATATGTGGGCGCTCCTATGGAACTTGGGTACATTTTGGTACCTGACACTTTGCCAGCTTTTCAGACCCAATAATAAAAGAGAAATGTAGACATACACCCCCCTCCCCCCCAGGATGTACCTAATGATGACCTCAGATAAATGCAAAAAAATTATACTCTTGCTCTGAGCCATCCCAAAATTAATGAATTTGAATAAAATATTGGGGACAAAAATAGGACCAAAACTGGAACATGAAAAGCTACCTAGGTGTCAGTGCATTTGATCTGAAAACAGGGCTTGAAATGGTCTTATATAGACTATAAATAAAGACACTGTGTTAAATCTGACGATCCTAGTGGTTTTTCTAATCCAGACATGAGGGTTTTTCATGAATCTCAGTCTCATTCCAAGTTTTCTATGTAACCCATCGTGTCCACTTGTGTTACATACAGAACCTGCCCAGTTAAATGCACGTAAATCATGAATGATTTTGCAACAGTGGCCATTTTTGTCAAACACTCTGCCTTGCATAATTAATTCAATTTCTAAAATGTACCTGTGAGAGAATAAAAAAATATTCGAAAAAATAGTAGCACGTAATTTTTGTGTCCTTTTTTGTGTTACGTGTGGATTTTTGTATTAAAAATAATGTAAAATAATATACAAATGTATTTTATTTGAAAAATAGTTTCTCTTTTATCTCAGTAAATATTTATTTTTAAAATAGATGCAAAGAGCTTCCAAACTTGCTTCATAACATTAGTCTACATCTGGTTTGAATTTTTAGCCCCATGTCCTGTTTTTAGGACCAGTTTCATAGAAGAACCCATATTTATTCAAAGAGCAACTACATTTTACTGAGCGGCACAGGGTGCTTCTTAATTTTAGTGTAAAAACTTACAGTGCTGAGTGAATGAACCTGACCTGTGGACATCTGGTATGTAATTAGGCTCTTCCATATTACCTAAACATCTGACATCTTTTTAGGGTGGTAGCAGTGACTCTCTAGAGTCACATGAGCTCGTCTGTCACTGTCCCTGGGAGAGAGCGAATATGTGGGGTAGGTGTGGAAAAGCAGCCTGTGACAGACTGGATGCTCTCTAGGCATACAGAAAGTGCTGAGTGTGGCTGTATCCACTGACCCGACACAGATAGTGGGGATCAATGTGCAGTAGCCCTTCTCATAGAATGAACAGGATCTCAAGGGAGAATCAGAGAGAAAGGCGAGAGAGAGAAAGAGATGTGTAGGCTATGAGATGGAGATCCTGAAATAGGATTATATCATCCTCTGTGCAGGAAGAGGAAATGGCCAGCCTCTTAATTCTTATTGGATCATAATGCAATGCCATTTGCGTTGTTTCTCTGAGGGTACATAGTTTAATGGGCATATGAAAAAAAAAAAAAAAAAAAAAGCAATTACTTCATTAAATGAGGTATGCACATTAGATCAGTTAAAGGCTGCCAAGATTGTGTGCCATTTTGTCTACGATATCATTTTACAGCTTCACCGGAATATTAGGTTTATATCATTTTAAAGATTTTCACAGTAAATTAGAGAAATGTGGGTCACTGTTAAACAAAGTCACTACATTGCAGCGCTAATTGCTGACCTTTTGTCTACGTCAGGACATGTTTCTGCAACGCTTGAGCAAGGCGACAAACATGGACCTTCCTGATTGCAGGCTTTTATATGCCCCGGAGCAAACATTTTGAAATGGCTACTACAGGGGTCTCAAACGTGCGGCCTGGGGGCCAAAACCGGCCCGCCAAAAGGTCCAATCTGGCCCTCGGGATGAATTTGCAAAGCACAAAAACTTTTGTGGAAGATATTAACAATGAAGGGTGTCAGACTCATTTTAATTGAGGTTCCACATACAGACCAATATGATATAAAGTAAAGTAACAGCATAATAGCCTATAAATAGTGACAACTCCATTTTCTAGGTTCAGCTGGACTAGTTTTGCTCTTTTGAAGCAAAACTATACTGCAAATATTCAAATCTTACCAAGTGTATTTTTCTCATTTCTTGTCAAAATATCTCATCACACTTAAGATAAGACATAATCACCTAAAGAGTAAATCTTCACTGAGATAGAAGATCTTATTTTTAGACAAAAGATCTTGAAAATCTTATTTCAGGACATTGTTTGTTTGAATTAAGCAAAAACAAAACAAAACAAAATCTTGAATTAAGCAAAAAAAAAAAATCTGCCAGTGGAACAAGTGAAAATTATCTTGGTAAGATTTCTTGAAATAAGATTTTCCAGATTTTTTGTCTAGAAATAAGTTCTTATATCTCACTGAAAAGTTACTCTTTAGGTGATTATGTCTTATTTTAAGTGTGATGAGATATTTTGACCAGAAATGAGAGAAATACACTTGGTATGATTTTGATTTTTTTCCAGTGTAGTCCAGATGAACCTTGAAGAACTACCATAAAGAACAATGACCTGGGCAAATGAGGAACTGAATGAGAAATTGTACTTATTTAAATTCCAAACTCAAAATTCTTACTAATACTCTGCCTGTTACCACATGTTTGTATAACACTGTGTGTAATGCACATGTATTTGAGTTGAATATTATTAAATATTGTTGAAACTGCACTTATTTTTCTTACAAATTTCGGTTTTATCAGGTTATTCACATGTTTTTTTGTTAAAGGATAATTTGTAAATGTAAATATTTTCATAATTTAATGTTTTTATTGCACTGAAACAAAGAGTTGAAACAAAGTTGTCATTATTTATAGGTTATGATGCTATTACTTTAGTGGTCTGGCCCACTTTAGATCCAATTGGGCTGAATGCGGCCCCTGGAAGAAATGAGTTTGACACCCCTGGGCTACTATAAGGATGCACATAAAATACCAAACTAAAGGTACAGGGCCATACTCAGACTCACAGTTTAGTGCTCGTGTTCATTCTTTATTCAGCTGGTAGCCCTCCAGCACCGCCTGAAGTGAAGATCATGTGGTCAGTTGAGGTGTTGGGATGTTAAATGCCCAGCTTGGGACTGGCATTGTAAATACGCCAAGGCCATACATGCTTTGAGTTGTGGCAATAATCTGAGCTACGTACTTATCCCTCTATAAATAAACAATTAATAAATAAACAAATATTTTTAAGTCAGAGCTGCAGCATCACAAGATTAACTTGTACAGCATAAGTTCTCTTATCCATCCTCTCCTCATTATGTAATATTAAGTTGTCAAAGATCCCCGAACACCAAAACACTCTCTCTGTCCGTCATTTAAAACCATTCTGCTGTGAAAAGAATCTGTCTCTTCATATGTTATTTGCCTCCTGGACTGTAAGTTGTCTTGGGTATTCTGAGTGGTTATGAATTTTTGCATAATTTATCACAATTGTTGAAGTGATATGAGCGTTTTTAATAAGTACACGTATTTGTCCACAAAAGGCAGACCCCCAGTCCTAGTGTGAATCCTCTGTAATATTAGATTTATAAACTGTTGTTTCTTTTTCTGTTCAGTCCTTCATTTTTCCTGTTTTCTAAAAATAACAGAAGGTAAAATAGAACCCTCCCTTCTTTTCTGGCTATGTTATGAACACAGGGCTTGGAGCAGCATAATTTTCCTAATATGCTGCTAATGTAACTCAGTATTTTATATAATATTGGTGTTCCGGGCACTGAGATACATCGGTCAGTTCAAGTGTGACAAAAGCAAATTAGCCTCCTGGCTTTCTTCCTGAGGCACCTTGCCATTCCCAAGACCAGATTACAGTGCATTTAACACAACCTCATGAGTTTGTGCGAATATGTTGCTAATTTGATAAAGCAACATGCATATTTTGGCATTATCTCTTCCCTGTGTGATCACCCAGGGGCCTGATGTACTGACTGAGTCAAGGGCTAATCACATGAATACAATTTTAGAAGCACCTTAAGCAAAAGCCTGTAGGTTGCTTGCACAGTAGTCAAAATTTGTTTGCGCATGAGTGCTGCCGGAGTTAGAGGAAAGAATAGAAATAGTCTACACATTGGATGTGTGGGTGGAGGTACTTATGTGAATATCTAGTGAATATGATTCTTCAAGATGGACCCAATCACCCCACACTGTTCAAAATTAGCTAATAAAAACCTGAGCTTCTTAGAAAAATGTAACAACAGAATGCAGTTGTGGAGGATCTCCCTGTTTTTATTGGCCATTATTTTGCTCTCTCTCTGTCAACTTGGTTTTTTCTACATTGTTGAGTCTGCGTCAATGCAACTGGAGTCTAACTTAGCTTTCTGTGAGCTCATTGAACTAAATAATATATACAGTGAAGTACCCTTTTGCCAGCCCTGAACTCATTCATGTTGTGGTCAGTGGACTGTACTGTGGTCAGCAACATCGCTTCAATGCTGGTCTGAGGTGGTTTTTAATAAACAGTAAGGGCTCTATAAATACATCACTGCCACAAAGATTTTAACCACCTCCAGCAAATGACAGAAAAACTGAAATATAAAACAAATCCCACTCTACTTAAAAACAAAAGCCTTTACCTGGAATGACTGATGCGGTTTCTACGGCTCCACATATGTTGCCAGTTGTGAAGTGATGTTGTAATGAATTCAGTTTGTGATAATCAGTTGGGTTTTGAATGAATTTGTCATTGTCACATTTTAATCTTCCTTTCTTTGTGCCGGTCCTATTGTGTTTTCCCAGCAGATGCTACAATGAGACATCTGTTGGCATGCCCCCTTCTGGTCTTTTTCTTATCTTTTTTGCTAAGACTCTACTGTCATTGAAATGCATAATGACTCCAAAAGGTGGTGAACCAGGCAGCTGGCAGCCATTAACATGAAACAAATGACGACTGTCAGATTCACATGGCTATAATGTAGTGCTGAGGAAGAGACAGATATCAAGAAATTACCCAGGAAGAAAAAAACACTATGGGGTTGGAGGGTGGGTGAAGAGCTGGAAAAAGTAAAGGATCAGACTTCAGAAGAAAAGATCAGGAAGACAGAGTAGATTACAGTACAGACAGGATTAAAAAAAAATAATAAAAAAAACCCCAGAAAATGTAGCTTTAAAAGAGGGATACAATAGATGAGGGGAACAACACTGAAAACAGCGTCTTTATTCAGTTTTACTGACAAGATGGCTGCTGCCCTGTTGAGTGCAACACCAAGTCTGTGTGTCCGCTTCGGCTGGTGCATCCATAAAGCTGCCATTTAGGCCCAGCCAAGTCATTTACACAGATAATTAACACACTGATTGTTTAACACCCTGCTTTAGCCTGTTCCGCCAAGAAAGTCATCTTTCTTGATGCTAGATGTGTGCTATTTGATGTCCTGGTTTTGGTCAGTAAATGGTCTCACAGAGATGATTACAGTGTCTGTTTACTGAGCTCACTTTTTCAGATCCAGGAGGCTGTTTTTGTGTGTGTATGGTTACCAGTCCCAAGTGAGCTCCTCTGCCGCTACATGTTGGGAGAATTTCCATCACTGAAAAGCTGCATGTCCTGTGGCGTACAGGAGAGGCTGTTAAGCATTGCTCCCTTTCCTGTTTTTTTGGCATTTCATCTTTAAGCCAATCAGGCTCTGGGAAGGCTTTGACCACTCCTGATACCCTTCATCAAGAAACAAGTATATTGCATTCGATTATTTTGTATTTGTCCAGTATTAATACTCATAATCCTCAAAACTTTACCCTTGCACACTCGCATATAACCAAATCAATGTCTCTGCCCTCACACACTGTCACTGTTTGTACCGTTCACTCCTCATCCCACTCACACAATCACAGACACTGGATTCACCTCTGTGCCTCCCCGTTCCTTTCCCGTGAGTGGACAGAAATGAAAGGATTACCGTGGAAAGGGTGTGCCGTTGTCATTAGAGATTGGACAAATACTTTGTGCATGCTCCTGTCTGTCACTCTCAAGGGGGAACCAGCGCAGAGCAATAAGCGGAGAGAGTCTGTCCTTGTCAGTCCTGTAATTACATTAAAGCTCATGTAATTCTTGGCCAAAAGCAAGAGGAAGCCAGTCATTGCATGCATACTGCTAAGGACACAGTGACTGGATTTGTTTGACTCTGAGGGCTGGTAACCTTCCATGTGTGTGTGTGTGTGTGTGTGTGTGTGTGTGTGCATTTGCCTGATTCTAGCAGCATACGTTGTGTGTGATTGTAGCATGTGCACATCCTACTCCCAGAGGTCAGTGGCACTTAACACTCCATCCCCAGGGGCTGCTTGGTCGTCATGGCCACAGCTGGGATGAGTGGAAACTCTGGCAGGTGCCACCATGCTTTTTTTGCTTCGTGTCTGCCTTTCATGTCATGAACCTACATACACTTACACCTTTTTTCTTGACACAAACCAGTTGTATTGGTCAACAGAGGGGACCAGGGCACAGGCCTGTCTGTCTGGCTTTGGTTTTGAATTTGACTTTCTATTAGATAAGATTTGATCCCAGAGCTTTCTTTGTACCTCATTACCACCAACAAGTATTTTAAAACATTATCGTTCAGACAGTTTGAGCTAAGGTCATTCTGTACAGGCATGAAAGTCTATCTCTGTGCTTAAATGTGGCTAAAAAAGGTGCATATTTAAACGTGTTTTCACACATCTACAATAAATTAAGCAAATCGAGATGGGTTTAATCACAGATAGATTCATATGTGCCAATAAGATGTTTTGCAAACTATCAGTATTGGCAGAAGTTGGCAATGATAGTGGCTGGTAGATAAAATTAGACTTCAAACTAGAAATATTGGCTTTGAGGGAAAATAATAGCTCAAAGGATAGAAATCACTCCCACCTAGAGTTTTGTACAGTTAGTGTGGTGTTCATCTCTGCATTCATTGATCACTTGATATTCAGTGATTCAGAGTCATTTATTTAGGGGTTTAATCCTCGGGTTTAGATATTCATTCCAACAGTTATTCAGTTTCAAACGTAACAGTGTGTCAGGTATTAGATGCAGTCATCACGCTGTTGCAGTCCTCCCATTGCCTCTACCTTTGGTCTTTATGTGCATGTGTTTTTGAGGTTATCAGAACATGTCTCAGTTCTGTTCCTCTGTCCTGACATTTTTACAGAGCACCTTTTGGAAACAGCCTTCACAGTTATTATTTCACTGAAACACACTTTTGATTTAATGTATTTAAGCTGCCTTGAACAACGCTTCATGCTTTCATGCTCATCCAGGTGTGAGGAAACAAAGTGTAAGTTTGTGTTTTGCTTTTCTTCTTTCGGTGTGTGCCATTTTAATTTTTCAGGTGTCAGACATAGAAATATTCTGCTCCGTAGTGGATGGTCAAGAAGCTGTCATATGTACACTGCAATGATTGTCTTAAAGTTCAACTATTGGGATATGCTGCTGGTAGTAGACCCTGTCATTCCTCTGTGTAACACACTGCAGCTCTCTGCTCCAGCATTCACTGATACACATCAGACCTTTGTTCATTTGCCGCCTGCTCATAGTGGCTACCACTTCCCCATCCGTGATTACTGGGGCCTGTTAGCGGAAAGCAGTTGGTGAGTCTATTGTGTGCCAAGAGCGATAACAGACAGTTGAATCACAGATGTAACCTACGTGCACACACATACACACTGTCACACTCTCCAAGTGCCCATGCACGGTAGTGGTGGTATACACATCTGTCATGCCCATCCAAAGCAGGCAATCATGCCACATGCGATCACAAAAGGCTGTGCAATGATGATAAGAGATCATTTGCAACCAAGCTTTATCTGCCACGGCTCAGTCCTAATCTTTCTGCATGTATGTATGCCTGTGTGTTTGTGGATTAAGTTGTTCTTTCTCATGCTCTATCAGTGGAGTTATGTTTTCTCTGAAAAACGTACACACACAGGATTGGGTTGTATTTTCTTTTGAGCTATCCAAACTTCATTTGGCAGATGCTAATCCATAGCCCCAAACACATCCACAGATCCACCATGATTCACGTCTCTGCTGCCTAAATATTGCTGTGTTTTCCTACATTTCTTATGAAATGATTTTTCTTCCGCTAATACACTTGTAAACATACAGCATTAAGGGCTATAAAGCAAGATTTGTGGCTGTGTAGAGCAGAGTAGTTAATGTTACAGAGCCTGCCTCGGACTCCAGCTGATAGATCGGCTGGGGTCTTGATTGGAAGGATCTGCGGCTGCCTGTCTGACTAATGAACTGTTACTGTAAGGCAGGAACCTTTTATTGCCTCCTTTATGAGAGAAAGAGACTACACTTGACCCGCAGTCTCTTTTTACTAGTCCATTTCCTGCTATACATGCTTACAGTAAGCAAAGATTTATATGAAAACACAGTGATGTATGAGACCCGAGTCTCTTCAAGACCAAATGGCTTGATACAGGGGCTGAATTGAAGACCAGTCAAAGAAATTCTGGGCCAGACTTGGTGGTAAATGGTGTGTTAAAAACAAATATCTTCAGTACAGTTCTTGTAAGATGTAGAGTCATCAGTGTTGAAGGATATGTGTGACCGTGTGACGCTGCAGCAGTGTGTTCAAAGATGTACTAGACTGGTAAAAAGCAATTTCCAGTGGCGATGCTGACAGCTAAAAGAAGAGCACAGATGTCCAGTTACGATATTTGCTATTTGATGATCTTTTTTTTTTTCCCCCCGACAGATTACACAAATAAATTACAGCCTCAAGACAAAAAGCACTCTGCAGAGCACAGCCGTCTACAAATATTCAGATTTTTCCCTTAACATTCCAAAAGCACATGTGGAGTCACAATCACAGTCACAGTCTCATACTCCTAAAGGCCTGGTAATATGTGACTAGCAATAGATGTATGTGAAAGCACACCAAATAATTGCAGTTTCAGCTAACATTTGTTATCTGTCTTTACTTATGTGCTTTTACCTGATCTCTAATCAGCTGTACGAACTTTTGACAAACTTGACAAACATTTACTTTATTTCTGGTAGGTAAAAGGATTACATTTTCTTTATTTTATCTGCCTTTGAGATGTAAGGTAGGAAACCAACTTAAGAATCACTGATAGTGCTTGGCTGTATTTATTTACTGTGTAATTGACAAATTACCCAAGCCTCACTAATGTCCTCAGGCATTAAAAAGAGACACTGCAGTATTTTAAATAATTAGTAATTTAGAAAATCTTATCTGATTCTCATCTCTCAAAGCCTTATAACATTCATTTCTGTTGTATTGATTTCCATCTCTGGAAATCGTGGATCGTAAGACGATTTTTTTATCTCACAGATCTCAAAAGAGACTGAGGGGATATATTTAGTGCAATCTAATAATCCTCATCTCAGACAGTGATAACACTATTTACATGATTAGATGCTCTTGCTTCCATACTGATTTCTTGCCTTCATCCAAAAGCACATAAGTATTTGCCAGAAAGTGGCTCTTCTGTTTGTGTGGCTCAACTGTTTGTATTGATTTCATGGCTAAAAACAGGGTGATGGCAGAGTGCCTGATTTAGTCTTTCTTTTGGGAAACCTCCAACAACAATAAATGTCACCCATTTCCTTCTCCTTTATAAATGGACAGCTTGATGACAATATGAATTTAACTGGATTTTTTTTTCTAACTCTCATTTTAGCATATTTTCACTTCATGTCTCTCATGGCATTTTTTTCTCCACTTCTACCTTTTCCATGTTGTGTACTTTCATGGTCACAGTAGGATGCTTGAAGAATACTCTCCTGGGGGTTTTTACCACTGCAACTAAGAGATACTGACCGCCACTTCCTCTGCAAACCATTGCTTATCAAACCCTTTCATAATGTTTGAAATTCCAAGGTAAAAGACTGTCAGGGGACTGGTTGTCACCAGCTGTGTTCAGTCACTTCAACGTAATACTATATACAAGATAAATAAAGCAATTAAATTGCCAAGGCAATATATACAACATATTGAGGTTTTGCAGTGACAGGAGAGTGACGGGCAGTTTGTCTTCAAAATGGCAGCCTGTGTTTAGGAGGAGACCCTCATTTTACAGTATGGCAAGAACATTCCTGCCATGTATCATTCTTGCTTTTTGTACTGTGATGGTTATTGGGCTTTCGTAAGCTTTTATTGCCCCAGTTGTTTGTGATTGATGTGTCCAATGAACGGGCGGCGCTGGTTGGGCTGATGACACCCCAAGCTGTGTGAAGAAAAGGATGCCTATCACGTTAATTCAATAGAAAGCAGTAGGATAGTGAGTGAGATTTCATTATCCCACGTAAAGCAGATAATTCCAAGGGCCATCTGGACGAGTGGAGGACATTACTCCTAAGGCGCATTCATATCAGCATTTATATTCACATAAACAGCGCTTTCAAAACCCTGTGCTGATGTAATAGTAAATAAGCCATGTATTGGCCAGAGTGATGACAGGCTGGCTGTTAACAATCAGACCCACGTCCAAGGGAAGAAGACCAGTAATGCCTCGGCAACTCTGACTTGTTGCTAGAGTTTTTAATGTGACAAACCACACCAAAACTAATGTTCAGGGTCCACTCCCTGTCAGACATTTTAGTTCTATTTTACAGGGTCTTTAAAAGGGAAACCACCTCTTGTCTGCATTGAGCTACAGACTGTGTTACACTAATTACTACCCTATTAGTATTCCTGTGGAACATTAGCAATTAGCATAGCCATTAAAACTATAAGGGTCTCCTGTGGGGAAACATAGAGAAGAAAAACAGAAAAGTGGCAAAAATGTGTATTTAAAACCATTTTTACATGCCTGTGCACGTGCAGTCTCATTTCCACCTTTTGTCCTTTGGCTATGCACTACCTTCTAATGTATGTAAATTGCTTGAAAAGGGGACATCAGTTAGTGTTAACACCATGCTCATGCTTTGCATGTATTCATGAGGTTGGTAAACCTGCTAATTGTATGTACTGGAGACATTCATTGTGGATAATGTGCACTGGATTAACACAATCACAGCTAAATGACATGGATGCAGATGAGTGCTGCGTAATGGTGTAGACATCCTACAGTCAGACCGCGAGCAGAACAGAACAGTACGAAGCTGCAAATGCATGAATGTGTGTTTTCATGTGCTTACACACATCTATCCTCTGAACTTAAAAAAGAATAACACACACAATCCCGGGGTTGTGTGCATGAATATTTAAATGTGGTATGCTAAACAATTCTCCAGAACTGACCTGTTGCTGCATGTATTCTTATTGAAAAAATGAGCGTACCTCATATTTACTAGATCATTGCTTTTAAGATGTATGAATCAGAATTAAACATGGTCCCTGGTGGTTGTTGGCAGCCTCCCTCTACATAAATATTATCTGTATGGCCCGACTGTGCTGCTCTCTGCTCTGTTGACTTGCTCTTACACACAGGGGAGCTTCTATTGATTTCTAGAAGGCCTTCATGCTTGCTTCCTCAGTTTGCTGGATACACATTTTCAGTAGAGGGCCTTCTATCCCTCATTGTTTGCAGTGTCTTATCTTGCATGTTCTGAGTGTTTCTTGAAGTACAGTACGTAATTATTAACTCTGTGTGCTTTTCTCACTATTCTGTATCCATTTGGACTGGGTGTTTTGTGGTAGAGCTGAACTACAATTGGAGTGATTTTTTTTTTTTTTTTTTTTTTAGATGAGATTTTGTGTATTGTAATCAAAATGTACTTAATCTCACAGAGCAAACAAGTCATACACATGCACAGCTGACACAATCTTCTGCATGAAAGAAGTGCTGGCTCTGTATTTATGTGATATACCCTGAGTACAGCGCTGAAAACGGGACGCTTTGTAGTTAAAAAGGAAAAAAAGATGTCTAAGTAACACTTAAAAGTCTCCTCTGTTAAATTATTTTGTCTTAATGTTCTTTCCACCCACTCAAACTGTCAGCGGCGTCGCATTGATGGGGCGAATCAGTGTTGGTTCCGTCGTTCCTTGAGGCAGAGAATATGACAACGACGGCAAGTGGAATGTGGGGTCACGACCTTTCGTCTTTCTTTGATAGAGGACAAATGTAAATGTCAGCAATGTCTGAAAAAGAAAGGTCTGCTGGTCTCTGATGCTGCACGGAATCAGCTGTGACAGATGGAAAAATGTGTTGCATGTGACAATTTACAGAGGAGGAAGAAAATGTGAAATCCTGCATAAAAGTGAAACAAACTGGGGATTTTAATATTACTGTAGTGTTAGGAAATACACTTTGACATGAGCTGCATCATAGTTTTTCTTAAATGTTTACACAAATTAACAGAATCTCATAGTAGAAGTGGAAATTTGGTTTAAAAAAAAAAAAAAAAAAAAAACAGAAACTGCTTTTCATAGCTCCCAAATCACTTTGTATCTACAGCTCACCAGTCTAAATGCATTGGAAAGGAACGCTTTGGCAGAATTGTCTTGTTGCATGTCACAGCCCGGTCCCACCACAACACTGGCAGACCAAGAATAATGTTAGCGCCTTTTGAGTTCATTTATTCATGAGGGTAATTGAAATATTAACGCAGCTGGTTAGACACTGGAGGCTCAATGTCGTCAGTGCTCAGATCTCACACAACTCACCAAGGAAATTATATTTTATTTACAAATAGACACCAACCCCCACCCGACCCCACATCATAGGAAGCGTGTATCACAAAGGTCCCTGGACATGTGAGGGATGTGTGATGACTGACATATTTGTTTTGCATGTGAATACATAGGCATCAGAGGGGTTTGATGTATTCTTTATTGAATTTTGCTCGAACAAAAGTGACCAGGGAAAGGAGAAAGGCGCTGTTAGAGTTACAACGACCAGCAAAAGCACAGGCGTGTGTGGAGAGATGAACACTGTTTTTTTGGGAAACAGGACAAGCTGAGTTCGACTGGGATTGCTCCAAACTGTAATCCATTACTGATTACTTGTTACTGTTATTTAAAAGTAATTCCTTATCTTACCATATTTCTGTCTCAGAATTGTAATGCGTTACATGACTCATATTAATTTTGAGTTACTTACAGACTCTCATCATAAATGGCATGCGCAGTAGAATGCCCCCCCACCCCCCGAAGTCAAATAATAACTCCCCCCAATACAAGATATAGGAGAGTCTTGGAACGCATGAATTTGCACCCTGACGCACATGTGGACGGATAACTCAGTAAGTAACGCTACGGTCTACAATGTTCGAATCCTAGCAGAAACGCTTGCATTTTTTTCAACTTTTTCCATGTTCCAACAGGGGGCGCAGTGCTGAGGACGTGGTAGATAAATCTGCAATTGATAAAGAATTCTAACTAGTCATAGAAACGTTAGCTTACCTTGTCATTGCTGATCACAGGGATCATGCTAACTAGTTTCTTAAAGCAGGGTTAGGGTTAGTAATGAGCATACGTCCATGTGGTTAATGGACTGTCTTCTGCCGCCTTCACCCATTGGCTGAACACCAACAGGAAATAGAACTTTACAGACACATTTTTGATTCCTTAACCCTATAATGCAGAATGTATCATATTTGATACATGCGTTTTGAAGCCCTCTACTTGTCTTGAAAAATCTGATGTATACAATTAAATACATGCAATAGATGGATAATTCACCAGGGGGGAGGAATTCATTCACCAGAGGCCTTTCCAGTGACACTACAATATGTTAGACATGTTTGTGTTTTATTATGTTTTTGTTTGTTCAAAAATAATAACATTTGAGCACTGAGACCCAATGTATCAAATATTATACTAAATTGAAACTCATACATGGAAATTGATATTTGAATTTTTTATTTTTTTTGGGTTGTTCAGAAGGACCAATAAAGGCTCTGGTTTCAAAGAACTGGAATTTTCTGCCAGTGATTTAATGGTTCAGGCTTTACAGGGTTAAGGTCTCATGGTCTTGCTGTTTGTTTGTTTATTTGTTTGTTTGTTTGTTTCATTTGAGGAATTAAATTATGGGCAAAAAGTGTGTCGTAACACAAGCGCTGTTGAATATTAACCGACTAAAATATTACTGAAGATTGATTAGTAATGCCTTACGCTACTACTACAGCAAAAAGTAATCTGTTACTGTAATGCATTACTTTTGTACGTTTTGTGCGTTACTCCCGACACTGGTTGTCTGGATATGCTAGGTGTGACACCAGCTTGGCATGTTTAGCCCTTTCTAATGATGTGATGATGAACTTATGTGTGCAAGAAATGTCGGACATGAGGCAAAACGTTGCTTTGAGCTACAGTGGATTTCACCTCTTAGGCTCACTGCTGCATGTTCATGTCGCTACATTCCTGCATCTGTGCCTGTGTGTCCCGAGAGTTTAATTGTGTATGTTTGCATCTCTGCATATCAGTGGCTGTGCGTTCACGTGTGTGCCTTCGAGATAGTCATTTGGGGTTGTTGGCTGAGGGAGCGAGAAGGAACATGACAAGTGTGCCGAGCTTGTTGCGGGGTGTTCTCAGACAATCAGGGGAAACAGGCCTGCGGAGGATTGGGGGGGGGCGGGGTTTGGAGGGGGAGTTTGGAGGCCATGTGCTGCAACTGTCACATGTTGCACTTAGCGTGACGGCGGGCGAACAAACGGCAGGCGGGCGAGGAAAACACCACCCACCGGGAACTGTGGGTGTGGGGGGCTGGGTGAGCAGGATGGCTACGGAACTGGCACTCTTTCCCCAGGCTTTATCAAAGGGAAAAAATAAAACACAGAGAGCTAGATCTGCCACTAACAATCAGAGTAGAAAACACACTCTTGTTGTGTGTGCCAGAGCTAGAGGAGGAAAGAGGTGCATATAAACACTCTGTATTGCATCAGTGTACAGAGAACACTGTACATCTGTGGTGTAAATATACATACATGTCCTATAGGGTTCTACTAATAAGGGGTTTTCAAAGGCCAGGATCATAATGGTAGTTTGAGCGAAAGCCCGTAACTAATACCGTTCCCATCTCTCCGTCATTATCATTCTGCATGTCTGAAAGGAACTCTGTCACCTCGTCAGGAACCAGGTACCTGTTGAACTAAATATTTAATCAGAGAAATAAATCTGAGTCATAGAACATTCCACGCTAAAAAATCAATACATGTGGGACTGAACATAAAAACAAATTTAATCTTTGGAGCTATTACTGTCCCTCAGTGCCAGTTATTACAGTTTACAACATTTATTAAAGATTGGCTGCTATTGGAACTGCCCACAGGAGTAGTTTGTAAAACAGAATAGTCTTTTTAGGTTTTCAGTAGACTGTCATGAATTCACAGACAGTGTTGCTCTTTGTAAAATACTGTGAAAGGCTTGATGTTAAGCAACTTTTTTTTTTTTTTTTTAACAAATAATGCAAACTGACAACCCTTACAAGTGCTGTTTGTTTGTATTGTTTTATTGATATAATGCATATGCAGCACATGCATGAATCATGAAACAGTCCGTTAAGATTGGGAATTCTTACGATACTGAAAAATCAAGATTTATTCCTTGGCCGTTACGCCCAACCCTTCATAACTTCATTAGCACAGCTCACGTTGACTTGATGACAGCCTCTGGCCTGAATGTAATGCAACTGTTATAAAATGGTTCCTGATAAACCCCCCCCCCCAGACAGGATTCTGGTTGGAGACATTCTCTTATAGTAGGTTCGTGACTGAATCCTGTGTGTGACGAATTATAAATGGTTTACAAGTAAAATCCAAAATAAAAGTAGTGAAATTTTACCATGTGGGAGTGACTGATAAAGAAAAATCCAGTCAAAAATGCTGGTTGGCTGAAGTTTCCAAGATACAGTCTTGGGTCAAAATATGACATTTGAGAATTAATGAGAAAATGGGTTTTACTCCAAATGAATATTTGTCTCAGAGCTACCAGATCCACTTCAAAACACTGTCTGCACATTCATTTGTTTATTTATTTTGAATATTACATTAAAATCAAACAACAAAAAATGTACTTAAAAAGAAAGTCAAACATCCGAAAAGGAGCGGGATGAAGTCCAATTTATAATCTCCCACCCCCTACTCCATCCTTCACCTACCCTAAATGCCGATGTCAGATTACCTAAGTAACTCAAAAATCCTCCCATATCGGACTAAATTCTGACTATGCACAAAACACAAAATGGCTGTACGTATCAAGGATAGACTGTCCATTTTGCAGCAGCATTTCACATTAAAATAAACTCACAATACGTTCACTTTACAGGTTTTATCTAGTGGAAGATTTATAAATCTGCTATATAAATGTACATAAACCAATATATGTCTATATGTAATAGCACTTCATCATGTACCTTGAAAACATCAGCAAACCAACACTTTTGTCATTTGTTTTCCATTTAATCTTATGAAAATACATAACATTTAGCACATTTAATCTCTGAAGCAGATCATTTAAAAAAAAGAAAAAAAAAAAAAAAGAGGACCAGTGTTATATTGTATTTTTAGTAAGGTGCAGTTAGGGATGAGTTTCTGTAATTTCTGTAAGTTCACCATGAAAATCTTACAAATTGTACATGACTTGATAACTTGGTCTGCGGCTCCTCTCCTGAATGGCTCTGCTGAACAGACCTGTGCTGTGTTCTGTTGGTCTAGATGTAGTGATATTAAAAATGACTCATCAACAGTGTTAGGTGATCAGGCCAGCAGGGTTTTTATCACAGAGCTCTTTTGCATTTGACTCCATTCATCGTGTCAGAAACATCTGTGTAGCATAATGTTGCCATGGCAATATTTTACAACAGGCGCTACTTTTTACGGAAGTGTTTGAATGAATTGCAATTCTTGAAGTAGAATCATATATGTTTTCTCGAGAGGGAAATCCTTTTGGCTCTGTTGGACCGACAGATTTATTATTATTTGAAGGCGTACGTTCTGCAGTAGAAATTCAATAAGCATCTGTACGGCTTGTTTTAAGGGACGCAGCAACAGATGTTCAGCATGTTATCTAGGTCTTGTATTCTTAAACTGAAAACTTGAAGGAAAAAACTGATTTGCATCATTGGACTGATTAAAAAACAGAGGGATGTCTCTTGATCTAAATGACCGGTCTCATTTAGATCAAGAGAAGTGTGATCAAAGCAAACCAGATACGTCCACGCTTAGTGTTGCAAGAGTTGAGGAATATGCTCCGTATGTAAATGAATTATTTCTATATATGGATGCTTCTATGAGACTGGGTTCATTTTAGTACCTGACACTTTGCCAGCTTTTTAGACCCAATAATAAAAGAGAAATTTAGACATATTCCCCCCAGGATGTACCTAATGATGACCTCAGCTGTTGCTCTGAGCCATCCCAAAATTAATGAATTTAATAAAATATTCAGGCAAAAAATGGGACCAAAACTGGGACATGAAAAGCTACCTAGGTGTCAGCGCATTTGATCTGGAACACATCACTTGAAATGGTCTTATGTAGCCCTGCAAATAAACACACTGTGTTAAATTTGACGATCCTAGTGTTTTTTTTCTAATCCAGACATGCAGGTTTTTCATGAATCTCAGTCTCATTTCAGGTTATGCGTGTAATCCATCATGTCCACTCACGTTACATGCAGAACCTACCCAGTTAAACACATTTAAATCATGAGTGATTTTGCAACAGCGGTCATTTCGTGGAACACTCTGCCTTGCAAAATGTGTTTGATTCCCAAAATGTACCTGTGAGAGAATAAAAAGATATTCCAAAAAATAGTAGTGCATAATTTTCATGTACTTTTTACTTTGTCACATGTAGATTTTTGTAAAAT
>JAPQRP010000003.1:8537194-8547886 GCA_037367295.1 Apogon hyalosoma
GTGTTTTATGTGAAAAATAGTTTCTCATTTATCTCATTATATATTTATGTTTGAAATAGACCCAAAGTGCTTTCAAACTTGCTTCATAACCTTAGTCCACATCTGGTTTGAATTTTTGCCCCTCTGTCCTGTTTTTAGGACCAGTTTCATAGAAGAACCCAAATACTAAACAAGCAGGAGAAAAGGAACCAGCAAAAAAAAGGGGAAATGGAGTTTATTTGGTCTCTGTGTGCAGCCTTTGTTGAATGTATGTTCATTTGACTCCAGTGACTAACATGCAGAAGATTGCCATGAAAAAAGGTTCCCATAGAAACACTTGCTTTTTCTTTTACCCATAAACACAGAGTTGTCACATTGCTTTGAAGACCATCGCTTCCCCATCGCTCATTATGTGTGATCCTCAAGGCAAACCTGCGTTCCACAACCCCGCCCTCGTATTACACCATCCCTCGTTCTCGCTTTAATTTCTTCCTCCCCTTGTCTCCACCACCTCTACCCTCTGCTTGGTTGTGATGGATGTCCGCCGCATGTGACGGACGGCATTCTGGAGGAAATATTCTGTCACGTATCATCATTATGCACCCAAGGACGCCGGTGTTTAAACCCGGGACCCTGGTGCTGTCATGTCCCCTGATTATACTGTAACAGATTGATTAACCCTGAAGTGGAAGTAACCACTAGTACCACTGTTCTCCGGGGCTTCAATTTGTAAATATTTGCTTCTTTGTGCTTCCATCTTGCATTCAACTTGTGCTCTTCAATAACATACCCACTACGTCAACGCCTTCCAGGTTTGTGTCTTTTACTTTGCCACAGCTTCAGGGAGTGAGAGCATGAATAGGTTTTCTAGTATATGTTTTTAAGTAGCAATAACCAGACGGTGAAGAATTTATTTAAATCATAAATTATTTATTGTGAAATAAATACCACAGCATGCATGGATTGCATTGTTTATTTAAGCTAAGCGGTAAATAGCAGATGCATAGTATCCCTGAATATTTAAAATCTATTGCACAAAGACAAAATGGCTGAATGACTATGTGATTGCCTGCAGACAAAGTAAATATTATATTAAAAACATTAACCGATAAATAAGTGATATAAATGTTCTAATTCTTTAATTAACAGCAAAAACAACAAATTCTCAAGTCAATAAATATGAAACAAAAGGTAAAAAGAAAGCATCCGCTTTTAGATACTGAGGATGATGTCTTGTTGCTTGTTGCATGTGTGCGCTCCTTTGCCTGGGTTGAAAAAGGGGGAGGAGAGAAAGAGATTTCTTGGATTTAATCTGCTTCTAACTTTCTCTGAACGGAACATTAAACTGCTCAGCAAAGTCTGAGCTAGAGTCACTATCTAATCTGCTGATTTGGCTCTTGGCGAGATTAAGGGTTATGGTTTAGAATGAAAAAGAGAGTGAGAGAATAGCTTGAGAGATGAGATGACGGAAACTGCGGGATAGAGTCAAGGAGGCAGAGAGGGAGGGAGCAAAGCGGAGTTGATTAGAAGAGAGGAGGGGAAAATGTGCAAAAGCTTTGCAGTGAGAGAGGAAGAAGAAAACACCACAAACAAGGTAGAAAAGGCTCATTCGGGCCTGGTTGTCAGGTAAAATCCATTAGGTTTATGCACATGAATTTTAGAGCCATTTGATGCAGAGTTTCTGACGCTGATGGATGGGATGGATGGGCCGGGGGGGGGGAGGGGGGGCTGCTTCCTTTGAGTGAAGCTGTTGATAACACATATCTTCTTTGCACACAGCTGAGATCTGATGTAATTCTTCAGACTAAAACTCACTATAGGCTCATATTGTTGTTTTATTCCTTTATAGCACACATTCTGCAGATTAGAGCAGTGCAGCCACTATTATTATTATTATTATTATTCATAATAATCCTAATTTTTTTATTTTATTTTTTTGTATTGTGAAATTGTTGGAACAAAAATGGTTGAATCAAGTTAAATACATGAGACTGACAATTAATTGTGACTAAAAACACACAAACTATTTCTGTGATACATGCCCTTATTGGAACTCTTAATAACACTAACACTAAATTCACTACATTGTCACTTTATCCCCCTACTGAATAAGGCTATGTTCCGACTGCAGGCAAACGTCACCCCGATCCGATTTTTTTGCCAGTATGTGACCTGTATCCGATCTGTTAAAGACAGTTTCAGCGGCACAAATCAGATTTTTTCAAATCCGACCCAGGCCACTTTCATATGGTGTCCTAAATCTGATGCAATTTGCAATGCAACTTCAGTTTGAACGTCCAGGTCACATTTATCCGACCTTTACGTCATTGAAATGCTACAAATGTTACAATTATGCGTCCCAGGAGGAGAAGTGACGGGAAAAACATACTTACTTCCATAAACGCAGTGTGTGTGTGTCAGGACCTCTTTTGCTCATGTGGGTCACATCGGGGTCACATTCAGTTCATACTCTAAACTGGTAGAAGTTGCATTTAATGTGAAATATGAACGAGCACACAAAAAAATCAGATTTCACCAAAATATTTGAATTGTGCAGTACAACCTGCTGTCTGAATGTAGCCTAAGATTACACTGTTAATTAGATGCACTATTTGCACAGAACCATAACCGGTACCGTTATATGTCCCTCAAACCCATTGGTTTTGTCCACATTGTATATTGTATATTTTGAAAAATGAATACATTTTATTTTAACTTATTTTTTTTACTGCATGCTTCTTACCTACTCCATGTTCTATTGTGTGCACCAAAGCACTGAAGCAAATTCTTAGTAATGTGAACCCTGTTTACTCACATGGCAATAAACAAGATTCTGATTCTAATAGAACATAATGTTGGTAGCACTTATTTTTAAAGTTCCATAATTCTTATGTATTCATCCAAGTGATGAAAGCTGAAATACTAAGAAAAAGTCAACTAACTATAATTGCTTTTTGAGTAGGCAACCACTTCTTAGAAACGTGTCTTCCATTACTCATCACTTAAAGATACAGCAGTAATACAAGGATGGTAGTTATATAGGAGGTGTTTCTTAGTGTATTTAGCTGTTGTTTCTCTGTATTTATTCATTTACAGGGGGTAACTACCCAACAGTTGTCTTTGTCTTGTAAATACTGGGTAATTAGGAGACTGTAAAAGGAAAGATTACCAATAAGTTAACTACAGACCAATATTTTTGATTTCATTGACAGAATAAGGTCATTCATTCTAACAATTTTCTGTCCGAGCTGTTGACTCCAGTTCAATGTACCTCGAACCTTCCACACTTTCAAACCCTGACAGGGTCACAAGCCACTCCACTTTTCACAAGCGATCAGCAGGGCTTCCTTAACATAAACATAACATGAACAGATATTCCCGGGTTTTCTTCCCTGGGGCTTCTGTAGCTGTAAACCCACAGTCAAGGGTCTTCCCCTTCTTCATTTGACAGTCCTATTTGTCTTGCCTGGTCAGGCCTATTCATGTGGCTCACAACTGCCATAAGTATGGTAGTGGATTTATTTATAGCTCTGATACAAAGCTCCGTCTTCTGCCTGGTTAGCAGTGCGTGCGTGCTATGTAGTATAAATATAGCATCTCTTCTGTTTCGCCCTCGCCTCTGCACATCATTTTGTTAATCTCTTTATTCTTTTTCTTTGCTTTGCCCCTGACACTCTTTCTAATAGGCACACTTGCATATGTGTGCGAACACACACTAAAACAACATGCACATCTGTACATATTCACCCTGTGGCAGCACTGATGTTTAATTGGGGTTTCTTTTTATATTTCCTGTCAAATAATACCTCATATGCACATTATGTCAGTGGTTCCTTGTGCCTTCACTTGACTTCCTCTTTCATCTAAACCCATGTGTGTGTTTAAAGAACATACAATGTATGTACCCTCTGTGCAATATGCTGGATGTGCAAATAATGGTGAGCATGAAAGCATGAATAATGGAAATCTGTAAGTTTTCTCCACTATCTCTCTCTAGCACGGCTGTTTGAAGCATGGCTAATATGAAGTGTTTTTAACCTGCAGGGCTAAGAGAGAGCAACGCTCTAATGAGCTGGGATTGCTGCTAAAGTGTGGATTTTATGTGTGTGTGCCTGCAATCCTAAATTTACTCAGGCTGTTATTGTGTATGTTTGTGTGTATCTTTTGTGTTGCTTCTTGCATGTTTATGCAAAATATAGGAGTATTTCAAAAAAACATTATCAAGAAGAAAGTGAGTGTGTTTCTATCAAGCTTTAGTCTAGGGCAGCACAATTTGGTGAAAAGTCACTGCTCGATTACTGTGGACAATAAGCGATTTGTGGTAGGGAGTCTGTCTGCTTGGTTAATCAAGGAAAAGGCACAGGTTACTGATCTGTTCAATCTTTAAGTTCCAACATAGAAACTTTGACTAATATAAAAAATTATAGAATCATCAAAAATACTTTTTTATGTAATTAATTTAATGTAATTTTCTGTTGTTCAGTGTCATTTATTCCAAAATATCAGTTGATATACACTGCACCTTTAAATCTTTAAATTGCAGCCTTCTATGATTATATAATATTGTGCAGGCTGGCAGTGTGATTGTAATTTGATTAATTGTGCAGCTCTACTTGAGCAGCAAATTTTAAGTTACAGCTGTAGTGTGTGCATATGTATATGTACAGATAGATAGATAGAGAGATAGATAGATAGATAGATAGATAGATAGATAGACAGACGGACGGACGGACGGACGGACGGACGGACGGACAGACAGATATTTGACAGATCCTAAAATGGAAAAGAACATAAATAAGTACCGTAAGTACATAAATAAATAAATAAATAAAACTAAAGACTGAAGGACTTCATCCGTACACCTGAACCCAGCTGGAGGGGGCCTTCTTTTCAGGCAGCTGAGGCTGTAGTTACAGCTGAACATAGGCATGGAGTCAAGCACGCACACACCCTTGAAACACTTCCCACCCACACACTCCTCACCCACACGGTTCAAAACCCCAACAAGCCGGGCCCCGTTCCACACCAGTGGCTAAAAAGACGGGGAGCGCAGCTGACACTTGTGCCGAGGAGGGGAAGAGCAAACGCAGCCAGTACCCCCTCCTCTTCCCCAGCCATCCAAGTGCTGCTGCTGCTGCTTCTGTAGTCTCAGCTCCTTCTGCAAAGCATTTAACATTTCATAGCAGTAATGCATGGCCCTCTTCTGAGCTGAGAGTCACAGCACTGGTTTATTCATCAGACCAGACCATCTTGGCTGGAAAAAGAGTCAGGTTTGAGGTTAGAGAAAGATACAGGGTGGTATTGTCACGCCAGGTTATTTTACTTTTGTGTGAATAAATGAATATAAAGAAAAGGTGGTGCTATGCAAAAAATGCCTCACCTGAAATCCCCTTCTTGATGCTTACGCTTTTATAATCTGACTTAAAGCACAAGAAAGAATCTTCTTCATCACTCTTATTCTGTCTCTTTTTTAAGTTTCCTCCTGTTTTCCCTCTAATTACCACTTTTCTCTTCTTTTCCCCTCGTTGTTTTTCAGCCTGCTCCTCTGTCAAGAGGAGTATGGGGAACTACTGTTTTCTCATTAAGTTAGCAAGAAACTGTAGAGCACAACACTCTAATATCTGCCCAGATGCCCATTAGTCCAGCAGCTTGGCCCATCTGATGGGAACACAGATCAGAGGGCAGACAGTACAAGTCCCCACTGGCTCCGCCTGATAAAACATCCTGTTTCACTAGCAAAGTCGGAATGGAGCAGTCAGTCAGTGGTGACGAAGCCACAAAGAGGCTCTTCCTATGGGGTTACAATGGGGTGGGAAAGTGTTTTGTGTGCAGATTGTTAGGTTTACAGAATGGCTGACACAATACACAACCTAAACAAGCCATGGCTCTCATTATTAGTGAGAAACAAATGTATATTGTATGTTTGGATCTGAAAAGGATCCCAAGGATTTTTTTCTTATTTCAGCATTTTCAATGTGTTTATTAGAAATTATTTGGCCCATATCAAGTTGTTTTCCCCCTAATTCCTGAAATGTTGATTTTTTTTTGTAGAATCACATGTATTCCTTTGTGGCGACAGCAGTTATGTGGAGAGGAAGAAGCACAGGATTGAAGCAAGTAGATCAGTGGGAGTTGGCAGGGTGAAAGGAAGTCAACCGGGACCCCCAGAGCCGAGTGATTCACCACCAAATGAATAAACCGCATAGACACACGTCCATCCGTATACATGTGCACACACACGCAGATGTGCACATACAGACGCAGGTTACATTTTGAGGATGTCAGGACACATCACTGTCAGAGCACATCCTCTGTGAAGAGAGGACGAGCCCAAACTGGACATGGATCACACTGTCTGTGTTTCTATATCAGTCTCTGTACTGGTCCACTTATATAAGGACCATTACTGAGGACCATGGTAGATGATTCTGAAAGGAAGAAAAAGTATTACTCTTTTTATATTTTGTATACATGTAGTCAATATGATTTAGTCTCTGTGTTGGACTTTCTGTACATTTTCTGCCTTCCCAATACTGAGGTCAAGTTTTTATACAATAAATAACAAAATAATAGATCACATTTATGACCATATGTCATACTAGAGGGTCTTTAACTCTTTAAATCCTGATGCATCATCGCTGACACACCCTGTGCGTATGCAGTTTGGATGGCTGGAACTCTTTCACTGTTTGTGCAGTTATAGGCTTTATTGGGTCATTATGGTAACATCAATCATGCCTGTACTAGAAGCTAAAGAAGACGCCGTTTTAGCAGAATTATAATGTGTAGTAAATTGTAAATGATTGCTAGATTTTGAAAGATCCGGAAAAAAAAAAGTGCTCTAGAAAAATGGGGAAATGAACTCATTCACAACATATTTTCTAACCTTTTTAGAGTCAAAATAGGAAAAAAAAAAGTCCAGGCAGACCATTTTAGGCTTAGGGTTTAAAGGGATAAAAGTTTAAGTGTACGATATCCAGCGGTACCTGGGACCTGCAGTACAAAAACATGCTCAAGTCTCTCATTAAACTAAGTATTTAGTCTTTTCTGGGCTTTTTAATTAAGGTGATATTAACTCTCTTCTACACTCATACATAGTGGATGATAATAATGCACCTTCACAATGAGCTCCACCCACTGTAATATCGAAAACAAGGGAACATCTTTCAGGAGCTACTGTAAAAAAAGCTGCTGAAAGCCAACCCACTCCCTCAGTGGATATAAACAATGCATTCAAAGCGGAAACACATCCACTCTCATTTTCATGTGATTATACAATTAGGAAAATCACAATAATCCATTATTTTCCATGACTGTAATTAGATCCTCCTAAATGCCCCGAAATCTTACACACTGCACTCTTAAGTCTATTTTTTTTTTATTTTTTATTTTTATTTTTTTTGGCCATATCCTTCACCCAGTGTTGAAATCAAAAAAACAGAAAACACAAATGACAGGCATCCATCTTGCTGAATCATTGTGACCACATGATGAAAACAGAACAAAAGAGGAGAGGAGGTTTTCTCTGCGTGTTGTGTGTGTAGATACAGGCTATTCTGTTATCGGTAGGTACGTGTGTGTATGGGCCAACACACAGAGCCAAAGTCACTTAAGCCATTTGTTTTTGTGATGTGCGGTGATGGAAGAGATTATTGATCCGTCTCTGTGTGTGTCTGTGTGTGTGTGTGTTTCGTAGGACCTTGCATAATGATTGATGCATCTAATTGTAGTACCCCTGAGAAAAGCTTTTGAGACCTTTCTGTTGATTTGTAACAGGTGTAGTGTGCAGTATTCAAGTCTGACACACAAGAACTATTGAGGTAGTTGCAGCTGTCGTGAACATCTCATTCATTGATATTAAACCAGCATTACATTTCAAAATAACATTCTATACACTGCTACAGTGATTTGTTGCCTGAAAGCGTCCAAACACACACCATCAACCCCTCTCATCAACTGTATTACCTATGTACAGTATTAGATGGTCTCTTCCAGCAGCCCCACATGATTTGCATGGATGGGTTGGATATAGTGTACAGAAGTGCCTGAGGTGGAATTCACTCTGTGCTGAGACCAGCCTTCATGACACTATAGACCACTGCAGAAGAGCTGAAAACAGGAATTCATTCTGAACCAGATCTGGAACTTGTGTGTTAGCAGTCTGTGTGCATCACATGACTGTGTAGCTAAATACTATGTAACAAAAGGAGGAAGATTCCTAATTTGGACATCTCACCACTGTAAGAAATGTAAGTTTGGTGACTATTTTAATAAAAATAGGACCAAGGGTCCTGTAGTCCAACAGCACATTTAAAGGCATTAATTGACATTCGTTTGACCTTTCAAGGTCACTCAAGGTCAAAAGTCATGGGACCCAAATGAAAGGCCATATGTGACTTCCTATCTATTGTTAATAGAAATTATATCAATATCTCCAACCATTTTAAAGTTATAGCACTTTGATTTTTTTTTCCATTATAAACCAATGGTGATTTTCAAAATTTCATAAAAATGTCAAAAATCCATATTTCTCAATTTTTTGAACAAACATGGTAGACTTTACCCCAAAGATGTTCCACAACAAATATCAAGTCATTCTGACTGATGGTTTCGGAGAAGAAGATTCTTGAAAAATTGTTTATGGACGGATGACAGACGACAACTGATACCAATAGTCCATCGGACCTTTGGGCAGTTGAAAGTGATAGTTTTGTTCATCCTATGCGGTGTTATCTTTTGCTAGTCTATGGATGATAAGTTAAATATCATAAGAGACATAGTCTGATTGTAATTAAAGTGTCTAATTTTACAAAATAGAAGTTTCAATGAAATGATTCACTTCTCATACAGCATTCCATTCATACAGAAATGTTTCCTTTCAAAGAGGACAAGGACATGGCGTGTTTACATCCATTTCATTATCAGCAACCAAATGTATATAATTCTTTGGCACAAACTGTAATATACAGCAAACATGTGTAAGCTCTTTATTTTCCTAGTTTTACTGAAACACAAGCAGCATTACATGAACATTTGCAGTTTGTTAAGGTTTTTATTTGAACCCATAAAGACCTAAACAGCCACTGGTGACCAAAAGCATCTACCAATCTAAAATATTTTATAACTGTTGATCCACTAACCCTATCAATACATGTAGATAATTGGTGTAAAATACAGTTTATCTTTTCATGGTCATCAGATATGACCCATCTGGACGTTCAGAGGCTCCGAAGTGAACGTGGAAACACCGTCATCTTCTACAACACTGATTCACCAGTAAAACCCATGGAGTTGGATCAGTGACAGTGGATGGAGACACTTGTTTTATGTTCAGTTATTGATAGATTTGCTGAAAAAGTCACTTTTTCTCAGTTTTCTCTGTTTTGATGATCAGCTAATTAAACATAGGGGGAAATACGTAATTTACACTGAATAATGCAAAATACAGAGGATAAAACTGCAATAAATGTTGATAAATCCCTTAAGAAAGGTTATACAGAGAGAAAAAAATCATTTGGGAACTGCTAGAAAAGTAGCACTGGGTCTTTATGGGTTAAGATCATCAGGAAAAGAGAAAAATTGTGGCGTTATTACATGAAGACATGCACCTGGTAATACTGTAAACCTGTTAACCTTTGCAGAATGTACAGTGTAAAAAAAGTGCTAGTAGTCAACCCCAAAGGGCCAGTGAAAGTCTCTGAGTTGATCATTTCTTAGCAGCAAACCACAGCATCAGCAGTGTCCAGCAGTTTGCCCTGCAACAAGGAAGAATAACCACAACGGCATCATAAATGCCACAGCGTGTAGCATCATAAAGAAATGCCATGTGTGAGAAATGCACTTGTAGTGTAGAATTAGAAATTCTACTGCTGTCCAAACATGTCCAAGCAGTGTTCTTCTGGGGTCTTTAGCTGTCACTAAAGACAATAATTTAATACACATTTTTGTTTTTCACCCCATGTGTTTTGTTGTAAAATCAAATTACAACAACTACGGTAATGCTCTTTTGGATTTTTTTTTTCCCAACCCATTTTTTTTGTATTATATTTATTAGATTTTTTTACTACTCTGTGTGTTTAGTGGTCTACAGTTTGGAAATAACTAAAGTATGAATGCTTTAATATAAAAGGGTGCACAGGCAAAATGTCTGTATCATTAATTCAAGTACTGGTGTCATTAAACACGTTTAAAAAGAGGTTGCTTTCAATTCAATCCAGTTTTATTTGTAGAGCCCAATATCACAACAAGGTCGCCTCTCAGGGCTTTACAGAATTTGTTGAATAGTTAAACAGTCGATGAAGCAAATGGATTAATATCCCAGGCATCCCCTGTCCTTAGACCTTCCTTCTCAGCAATGAAAAACTCCAAAAAACCCAGAGGGAAAGAGAGAAACCTCAGGGAGAACCACAGTGAAGGAGAGATCCACTCCATGGACAGACAGACTGTAGATGTGACCAGGACTGACGGACATCCATTTGGTAATGTAGTTCCAGCACCTTGCTTAAGAGTATAGATTTAATTAAAAAAAACACAAATAGATAGGGCAATTTTAATATAATATATAAGCAGGTAGTACTTGTCTATTATACAGTTGTGCTCATAAGTTTACATACCCTGACTGAATGCACATGGCCCCATGACCCAAAACATAAGGCCAAGTCGACCTGTCATTGGAACAGCAGAAAAAAGTGAAGGTGAAGGAGTGTCCATCTC
>JAPQRP010000003.1:8564741-8582527 GCA_037367295.1 Apogon hyalosoma
TTCTCCCTTTGTGCAGTAATCTACACCTGGCTTTTCTGCCTCCGTCCACAATAATATACATTATATAGACTAAATGTCATCTAAAACTAACATTTATTTGCAACATAGTATAGCAAACTATTACATGATCAAAAACAAATCAGTTTTAGCAAAAAAAAAGTCTGTTTTGAATGTCTGGGGTGGGCAGAAATGTGTGATATTAAAATGGGGTCACGAGCCAAAAAAGGTTGGGAACCACTGATGTAACTACTTCAAAACAGGCACAGAGTAATGAGTGAGTTGTCCAAATAATAAAAAGAACTGGGAGGAAATACAACCAAAGTCTTCTGATGGTGGAATTTAGTTTGGCTAAAAAATATTGTAGCACACTGGTAGCTCACCCACTAGAGCACAGACCATATAGAAGTTTGGATCTGTCATTAGATTGATGGACAGTGACCTCCGAAATATCAGTGTTTCCTGGTCTACTGCCTCTTTAAGACAGATTAATGCTCCTACTGGCAGGGGGGGCAAACCTTGTACACCAGCAATGTCTACAAATATAACTTTGCATTTGTATAGCGATAATGCCACAATTAAGATTTGAGAACAACATGATTCGGGCTAAAATAAGAATCGCACTTGGTCATAGGACTACAGTGAACACTGGTCTCCTCAGTTCAAGTCCACTGGTTTGCTATTTCTCCCATTTATACCCTGACCTTTTCCCATTAAGGAGTTTGTCCTCAAAGGCTTCACCAGACTGATGTTTCATGAAAAGATTTTACATGCACTTAGTCACAGGACCCCAAGAGGACCCCTAGTTCACCTATCAGTCCTTTTAACCCCCATAAAGATTCACTACTCTTGTTATTGTGATTGTGATATTGTTATTTCTGAACTGATAAAGAATGTGTAATAATTCATCCTAATACATTCAACGTTACTGACTGCAAATTAAGACACAAATCTGGCTAGCGCTATTTTCTCTGTGTGATTTCTCCCTCTTCCCTGTCTTTCCTCTTCACTTTAAATATACAGCAGAAAAGAAAAATACATATACATATTCTTAATGCAAAAAATTCTGGGAATATGTTGCTCAAGCTCCTCTGAAAGCATAGAGAGCGATGAATTTTCCTTATTTTGTTCATCCTGCACAGTACACACTGTGCCGTATTTTTTCATTTTACTTGGTTGTCATTATCCGTTTACCTTCAGCAGCTAATCTGCAGTCCTCTGTGCTCTCCTGTCACTGTCTATTTAATCCGTTTTCAGTTAATGTTAATGACTGATAAGCACATTTCCTTGCCATGTTATGTCAGTCCAGTCTTCCAAAAGCATCCTTTTGAAAAATGTGCTTAGATTATTAACTAAGAAATTAATTGGATTGAGCAGAAACCTACAACGTTAACATCCAGAGAAGATGTGTTAATGATGCAATGCTTACAGCCATGACCCTTAATAACTTTAAAGCTCCTAAAACCGAGAGATGAGAGGTGAGAAAGGGAAGGGATGAATGAGAGGTGGGGGCAGCGGGTGACAGGGAGATGCAAGTAAGTGTTAGGCAGAGAAAAGCATGAGTGTGAAAGAATGGGAGTGCCAAGGAGATATGTTGATTAAACAGAGAAAGGAAATAGTGGGTGGGGAAAAAAGATGAGGGCTAAAAGCATAGAAGTACATCCAAACCCGGTCCATGTGGGCCAGGATTCTTTGGAGGTGGCGTTCTGCACAAGATTGATGTGCATGGACAGAAGAGTCCCTTAGGCTGTAAAGAGGGAAAACCTGAACCATGCTCTGCTCCATCCTGTTCTGTACAAACAAACACAGACCCAGGTGCACCCACTCAACCAACATGACGGGCATTTTTTCTGAATCCAATTCCACACTCCAAGCCTACACTTCCCAGACTCCCATCTGTCTTGTGCAGAATAAAGACAACGTTTTGTCTTGTCTAAAAAGTTGCCAATAGAAAATGGTCCCACTAATTCATACAGGGATGAGTAATAAGCCCATGTTTGTCCTTTTGGACCTGACTAAATGTCAACGGCAGTGTATGGTTTTGTTTTGTGCTCTATAAGTGGCCGTTATTAGATAACCAATAGTAAGAAGGACTACGGGCAATGTCGTCTGAACACACAAAGCACAAACGTGACCTGCGTGATAATTACAGTGGGAAAAGTGCCCTTCCATACAGACTCTCATTTTCAGTTACATGCTATACACAACATCTGTGGTTTTACAAAGACTTAGTCACAAAGCCATTTATGCTTTGAACCTGTGATGCATCAGTTTATGTATATTTTCTGGGAGGTTTTTGGTGAAGAATTACAGGCTGAAGGGAAGAATGAGTGACAGAGTGGGCTGGGTTAAAACTTCCACAGTTGTTGTCTATAAAGGTTTAATATCTGCTATTGACAAGAAATTTATGAGGCCATTTATGGACTCCCTTATTACTCTTTTTATGGGCTGCTTCAGTTGAAGAGCACGAACATAATCTAACAAGTGTCTTGAAGGGTAGCGATTTTTCATTTTCAGTCCATTTGAGGTTTTTGCTGTCAGTGATTTCAAAAGAAGTACAAGATAGTATTTAATGAAATGTCTTGAGAAAAAAGACTGTAAAGCGTTTTGTAGCTGTGCATTAGAAGAAAAAATGTTTTGTTTTTTGTTTTTTTTCAAACCAAGAAGATTGAGGAAGATTTGCTAACAGCTTTTGAAATCACCTTGGACACCTGTTTACCACCAAACTGACTTTCAACCAGATATTTTCTTGTCCTAATTTTTACTCCATTTTCCAGCAGAGATTTAGAGCAGGGGTTCCCAAAATGGGGGTCACAGGACACCAATGGGGGGTTGATTTTGAGAAACCTCTTAAGGTGACCCCTGAAGTAAGTACAACAGATTAATGACATTGTTGTTGCACTAACAATTTGAAAGGAGGACATTTGACATATGAGTTTCAAATAATGACAAATATAATGAAAGAGCAGAGGTTTGAGCACCTTCATTTGAACAAGTCACCAGCAACAGACAGGTAAGGCATTGTTCAGCCTACGGGTTTGACTAGCAGTGTCACATCAATAAAAATAAAAATAACCATGAAAAGGCCAATAAACGTTGTAAAAGAGACACATTAACCCAAATAAGCATTAACACAGCCCCCCCTCCTTAACCCCTTGCACATAAAATAAAATACAATAAGTAAAATGTCCAGTACCCACAATGCAATGTGGCAAATATGCCACAGTATCATTGCATGAGTTCTGTGCGCACCTTTTTTTTAATGTTTCAGTCACTTTGGGGATAGTGGGGGTCGCCTGTCTCTGGCAGTGTTATTTTGAGGGTCGTGAGTTTAAAAGTTTGGGAAGGCCTGCTTTAGAGGATTCATCCATGGGAGGAAGTAGAGAACGTTCAGGGAGAAAAAACAATTAATGTGCTAATGAACTCTGTCCCCCTCTCTGCTCTGTGGTCTCTGTAGTTTTCTTGTCTAGATGCAGCACTCAGTATTTACTGCAAGAGCTTTTCTAAATGAAAAACATGACACTTATTGCAGTATTGTGTAGAAAAGTTGTTATGCTGTTTTGAACATGACCTCTTATGTTAGAAATCTGTTTTTAAATGATGTTTGTCCAAACTAGTGGTTTTGCAGAGTTTTCAAAATAGTTTCCAAATTGTCCAACACACCTGAAACACAAATGACAGGGGCCACTGACCAAGGGAATTGTTGCAAATTGCTGGAAAATCAGCACACCCCTGGAAAATGTGGGCACCCCTGGTTTAGATGATCTTATATGACATCCCATTTCAGATGAAAGTCTTGATTCATTTCAGGATGTGACGTTTACTCCAGTGGGTGGTGCTTGGGCCTAAGGCTCTCCTATCTCTTGTATATGGGGGGGCTCTACTGCACACATGCCATTTATAACAAGAGTCTATTATGATAAATGGAGAACCTTGAGTGCAGATGTTTGCACCTCAAACAGGAAACACGTCACTTGACCATTTACTAAATGACCAAAAACATTTTTAAACTACACTTGAATGTAGATTACAGAAGGTACTCACAGGCCGTATTATGTACAGCTCATTTATGTAAATATTCATATTTTTGTAAAATGATTTGGTATCACGATAAAAGAAAGATAAATGTAACTCCAAAGCACAAACAACAAGGACAGAGTCGCCCATAATTCAGTATCCACATTGTGTTCACTGCCAGCAGTCAAAGGAAATGTCTTGTTTTCTTCCAGAAGTGTTTTACATGAATCGAGTGATGAATCAGAGAAGGATACATAGTGACTGATGAGACCTAATCAGACGCTGAATCCAGCAATCATCATACTCAGTTTTTGCCTGTGTTTCCAAAACTTTCCATTTTCTGGAAGTTAAAACAGTGCAGCGGCGTGGATGCTACACAGAGTTACACATTTTAATTAGTGAGGCTGTAATGAGGTTTTGTAATTTACCTTTTTTTTGGCATTTAGTGGCTTTATTATTAAAGCAGCGTATGATGTTCATCACCGATTTTTCATCAGATCTGTAAAAGCCCAGTCATAGCCTAAGTATCACGAATCCGTTAGTCTTTCTGTGATTATGCACCTGAATCACTTTCAAATTCCAAAAAGGCCCGAGTGACGGTTTGGTTTTGGTTTGATACGTAAACAAACAGACTGCTTGTGATGGAGTACACTTTAAAGTTGTTCACCATGAGGGAAGTGATTCAGGTGCGTAATCATGGAAAGACTAACGGATTCGTTATACTTAGGCTATCAATCGGGTTTGACAGATTTGATGAAAAATTGGTGACAAACATTATACGCTGCTTTAAGGAAAGTAGAAATTAAATAAAAGTACATGAGATAGAGGAGGAATGATGCACAACAAAATCCCTAAATCTGAATCTAAATGTCTTTTTATCAGTGCATACCGTAGTAGATTATTTTGATGTGCATGTCTTTTCTTCTTTATTCTCTGTTGATGCCAATACACTTTCTACTACCAAGCACCCCTGTATGTTGACTTCTTAGCCAAAGTAGCAGTTCAAGGATGTCAGTAAAGGTCTGTAATTTCACCATTCAGTTCAAAAACTAAACCAGTAACCATGTTTGATTGTCTTTAATTCAAGACAAAAAGGGCAGAGAATTGGACAAATTTGATATCTGAGAAGCAAACATTTGTTATTTATCCACTAACGAATCATTGAGCCAAGGAAATGATCAAAATAGTTGATTATTTTTCGAATCGACCAGTCGGTTAAATGAAGAGCTTATGCCACTTTTGTTGAAATGACCTTGACAGATGAAAATAAAATAGCTTAAGTGACATAAAGTTGATTGAGACGTCACTTTAGTTGCTGTGTTTTCCTGTGTCGTCTGTCCGGCGTGTCCTTGGGGAGCGACTGGCTCAGTTCAGTGGGATTACACGTTGCCCCCCCCCCCCCACACACACACACACACACACTGGTTAGTGCAACATGTTCCAGCTGTTGTCAGGCCTCGTCAAAAGCACTACAACCTGTAATAGGCTTAACACAGCGTCTGCTTCCTGCACAGCACAGATTGCTAATAAAGGTGCAATGTGCTCACCGTGATTTTTACTATCGCAGGCCAATTCGAGCTTATCTCAGATTCACAAGTGAGTTTCTGCATCTGCGTTTGTTCATAGTCATGTTTTGGGACGCATTTGCTCAAGAATAATTTATCATCTGCGGTACAAATGTGTGTTTAGAATAAGTAAGTGCAGAAGGACGAGTGTGTGTGCATGTGGAGAGACAGAAAGTGAGAAAGAGAGAAAGAGAGTTGTCACCACCAAAGAGGCTTCCAGCGCGCCATCATGGTTATCCTGGTGGCCATCTGAGCTCTCCAGAAAGCGAGAGATAGATTGACTGCAATAACAAGAGCCAGACTGCGGAGAGAGAGAGGAGGAGATAGAGGGCAAACTGCCATCAGTCAGTCTGTCGCAGTGGATTTTAAAGGCCAGTCGCTCCCCAGACAAGACGAAGATTCCCTCCTTTTTTTCTGTGTTTCAGGCGTGCAATGTAAACGAATAGTTTTGGGGAGAAAAAAAAACAACTTTGCTCACCCCTGCCTTGTCTCTATTTTACTCCTCTCGCTCAATCAGTGTGTACTCTCTTCAAATACTCCGGAGCCCGATGTCTAAATGTTACCACAAAGAGCCTCGATGCTCACTGCATACGCAACTCTGCCCGGCCCCCTCCCCTCTCTTCTCCATCCCTTTCTCTTCTTCTCCATGTATCTCACTTAAAAGCTCTGGCTATTGCTTTCTCTCTGGTTCCTAAAGTCTGTGAATTACCTGCCAGCCATGTCTTCACGGTCATTTACAAAGTGAAAGACAAGGCGTGGAGGGTGATGTGTCATACCCTAGTGGACCCTCGCAATTGCCTAAGGGGTCCACTGATGGGGAACAAATAGCTCCAGCTTCTTCGAGATGTGAGTGTATAAGGATGGAAGCGGGTGAGATGGGGCTGCTAATGCTGCATGAGAAGTTAAGTCAGTAGCCTGGAGAGGGAGATGTTGACCTTAATTGACAGATTAATGGTCCCAATGAACTCAAGGGAGCCTCCATTATTAAATTGTTGCAATACACAACTAGGAACATCTGCCTGAGTGAAGCAGCTTACTTTTTTTTTTTGAAGTATTATAACTTTACGGACTGATTTGCACATATAGATGCACTTCCCATTTGTCCTCTGAGAGTAGTTGATATCGACAGTCATGGTGGGTTGAGAGGATTAGTTTGGTTTGTACAAGGGGAAATAGATAATCTCCTTTAGATCTGACCTATTGGCTACACCCTGCTAACTCTATAGGGCTTTATAATGCAGAGCATATGTTTTAGCAATCACTGGATTCAGCTTGGCTCACATTTCCTTTGCTGGCTTGGAGATGTGGAAGTAATTCAATGAGGAGTGCATGCAGGATGCAGATGTAGCTGCTGTTGAGGCCAGCCTTTTACATCTGCTCCACTGCAGTGCTCAGACCACAAAAATAGTGACAAAACATGCAACGTGAAGGCACAATAGGTATGCACATCTGCGGCTGTGGTTGTGCGTATATGTTGACTGCACAGCTGTTCAATACACCAGTTCAGCACGCTTTATTGTGTCTCTGGTTTGTCATGAATCCACTTCACATTGTTGAAGGTGTTTGGGTTGGTTAGGTGTTTTTATGGTAGTGTAAGGCGCAGAAGTTAAGGTCATTTATGTTGAAGAAATGCAAGGTTTAACAATGGAGTAAATTTATATTACAGGGAATAACCTGAATCATGTATTTGCAAAAAATACATTAATAGTGTTTACCCAATTAACTATTTACATTTATGTTTGAAAAATTATTATTTACACATTTAAATATTCTCATTTGTAGTGTACAATAAAGGTGGCCGATACTGGGAATTTTGGTATCGCTTCAATACTAAGGAATTACATATCGCTTCAATACTAAGGAATTACAGGGCTAGTATTGCCGATACCAACACTGATACCGATACTTTTTACTTGAAATGTCATGATCATTGAATAATTTTGTGATTTTGCCTTTAGATAATTGATTATGATTATGTTAAAACACAGGACAAAGGTTTTAGACAAATAAACATGTTTTTTTTTTCCATTAACGAACTACAATATAAAACAATTTAACAGGATACAAATAATAAAATAACCCCCCTTTTATCTTTCACCACACAAAATTACACAGTTACTAGTACAAAATAACAAAAAAAGCAACGACGTATCAAAAATATAAATATAAAAATGTCGACAACACAACAAATAATGTGTTCCATTACGTGCAGATATTTGTGAAAAATAGTCAGTAATAAAGTAACAAAGTCAGTTTTGCAAAATAAGTAACAAAGGCAACAATGTAATAATAAATATAGATATAACAATATAAACAACACAAAAGAAAAAAACCTCCAATTGCATGCAAATATTTGTGAAAAATAAAGTCAGTAGTGCAAGCCTCTCAGTCAATGCTCTGACTCTTTGCTCTCTGGCCGACGTATAGAAGAGAAACTGCAACAAAAGCATCGATCTCATCACACTAGTATCAATCCAGTATCAATACCTTGGTATCGATACTATCGATACTATCGATATTTAGATCAATACGCCCAGCTCTGGTATACGAGCAGCGAAGATAATTTGTTGAATCTGCCTTTCTAAATCACTTACATTTACCAATCTAAGTACTGCTAGCTCCTGATTGGTTAGTTCAGTCATGTGAGGATATGTGTCAGGAAGTGTTGAGGTGGTAGCTGCCGTGTGTGAAAAGTAAAGCACTGTTTAAGAAGAAATCCCTCTCCATCCTGCTGTCTCATTTGATAAAGAGCGAACCACTAACCACCAATGAACCCTCATGTTATAATAGGAAAAAAAGCAGGAATTATGTGCAATATATGTTTGCTACATTGTGGAGTCACAGAACTGACGTGAATCAAAATGAGATGAAATGATAAAAAAATATCTACAAAGTCTTAAGATTAGTTTCAACTTCCATGCCCATGTGTGCCATCTTTCCCCTCTGGTGAGCAAAACGGACAAGGCGATGCGTGTATGAGCGGTTCCTCAAAGTCAAGAATCCTTCCATAATAGTCCTGCGTAGGTCAGCTGATAGCCCTTCCTACTGATCAGCACATCCATGAATGGAGCTGTGTAGTGAGTGTGCAGGCTGCGTCATCATAAAGGCCCTGCTGCCAATTCTGTGGTGCAGAAACACATATATCTGACACAGTTATTAATAGATGGAAATGAAAACACGAATGAAGGTGGTACCAACAAGCAGCTCCACCTTTTCAGTCAGTACCTCACTAACTGAATGTGATAGGTTTCTAATTATTACACGTTTACTCTTTACACATTTACACATTTAGCTCTTCTGATGCAACATGGAACAAACTTGGCTTAGAGTTAGGTTTTAAATCCTGTTTAAAAATGTTTTTATTTCTATTTATGTCTGTGATTGAACTGTAGTGTGATTCTTATTTATAGGATTCTCTTAATTGGAGTTTATGTACTTTGATTTTCTTTACTTTTTTTTTTAAAGCACTTTAATTTTTTCCCCCATCTGTATTTATATGTAAGCACACAGAATTGTCCTTGTGTGTGAAATGAACTACATAATGTAATAAAGTTGCCTTGCTTAATCAGACATTTAAATGCATATTGCGTCATTGAAATGGTTGGCTGTTTTTTATTCAGTGGCATTTTTAAAACAACAGGATTGTTGGTGCCTTAGGACTCTTGAGGCTCTGCAGAAGCATATAGTTCTGAGGATGAAGGACTCAGTTGTTCAGCAAAACCTGATGACATAGCATTATGTATGCAATTCCTGAAGGATCCTTCCTTGACTTTGAGAGGCACCTGGAGTGTCATCATGTTTTGATAAAAAATCTTTATTCAGGACCAGTAGAATATATCATATCATTTATCGTGTGTATATTTTGTAAGGTATAGTTCCCTACAGACATTTTCTTCCACCCCTGTATATGACATCATCTTTAAATATGTGTCAACAACATGTACACATGCTATGTTAGGCTATAAAGAGACACATTTTTGGTGAATCCTTGAGTGTTTCACTTGGTAATAACCTGTGCCGTTTGCCTTGTCATCAGTAAATGCAGTGTGTGTGAAAGGCAGATTGCCTCTGACATCAGATCAGGCTTCTCTCTGTTGTCCTCCCCCCTCACATATTGCTGTCTTGCACGCACACACACACGCATGCACACACACACACACACACACACACACACACACACACTATATGTGCAGTATTGGACCTCAGGTTGCTGATTTGTGTGCAGTAATTTGCCATTAAACCAGAGACAGGTGCAGCTGCCTCTGTTTGCAGCACTAACAAGGCATTTCATCATGGTTAGCTCCAGCCTGGTGCTCTGATCAGCTCTTGTTCTTGTCACAATATCACACGCGTACACATGGCAATACACACGCGTACAACACACCGATAGACACATTGTGGTGATCTCTGCAGGGGCATTTGGAGACACAGATGCAGTGAAAAGGGAATATCTGTTGTTGAATTATTGGTTCTGAAAGCTTACTGTACTGCAGTTGGCAATCAGTCGAACATTGTCACTGTTGAGTTTTTCAGGTGTTCATATTTTGAAGCTGTAGCTTGTCTTCTTTGTGTGGTTTTCCTTGTTTTTCCTACGACGATTACTCTGTATCTGTTTTTGATGATACTGATTTTGAGATAAGTGTTTCAAATGGTTATAAGATTTGCTTTAAAGGTACAGTATGTGATTTTTAGTGAGATCTAGTGGTAAACTTACAGACTGAACACTGCCTAAATCCCAACCTAAGTCTGCTGTCAGAGCCAGTGTCTGTTTTGTGCATTCTGCACATTTTAGTAAAAGGGGTCATATTTAGCTAAACCCATTTATTTGTGTATTTGGACCCTAATACTTCCAAAAGTTTGAATTTGAACCCTCCAGGTGCTGCAAAGCTATTTTTATATTCATTTTGGCAAAAATCTAGTGGATTTCTACAATCTGTTTTAATTTCTTTTTTTTTTTTCTCATTAAATCTTTCTTGAATGAAGTAGAGTATGCAAATAAAGTATAAAACAAGAAAATAACACAAGTTTGCCAGGGGGAATACACTACAATACAATGTCCAAATCAGAGCAAATACTGATGGTTTTTATAGCCTTTTTGTCTCCAGATTTATCTAACAGCTTTAAATAAAGTTCAACATCTTTCAGAAAATAAATAATATTTGGTTTTGTATTACAGAACTTACATTTGTGAATGAAAAAAATTGCAAGTAAGATAAATAAATTAATTATTTAAAAAAAAAATAAAATTAATTTCTTCTTAATTTGTTACGTTTACAACTAGTTATATCACAACATTTGCACATATAAGGTCAAGACTTTTCTCGGAGTATGCCTAATTTGTTTATCAGCAGCAGTGGTTGTAGTCCATACTGAAAATATGTGCAAACTTTGTGCCGATTTCCTAAAATGTTCTGTTGTTGGTTGTTTTAACGAAGTGAAGTGGCTGAATGGGACAGAGCAGCACAGCCAACAACCTGGAAAGGGGTGGGGTCAAGAGGCATTTAAAGGGCCAGCGCTCAAAACAACCTGTCTCATGTCATTACTCAGAAATAGGGTTGAAAATGGACCTGTGGAGTTGAATGAATGAAAAATTCAGACCCAAGCAGAGCATTTACAGTTTATGTAGACCACAGGGGATGTTTTAAAATGTATAATTCCATTAAAAAAAAGCAAAATATCACTCCTTTAAAGGGATACATTAACTCTAGTTCACACTCAAACATACTATGTGATGTTAATGCACCTTAATGCTGGATGCCTCCCACTGTAAAAACAGAAGAAGAACTGGGGAATTTGTTCTGAGCTACTGTAGCACCATGGCAGACTCTGTGAACAACAACCCACTCCCTCTGTACATATAAATGAGTCATTCCAAAGTAACAAAAACAAAATGAATCTCCTTTTTGTGTGATTATGCCCTAATGAAAACATAACATATTATATTCCATTTCTGCCATTAAATCCTCTTTAAATGGCACACACTGGACTGTAAAATACATTTTTAATGTTAGCTCATGAAATAAGGGAAAAAAAGAGAAACTGCATTTAACTGTAATCTTCCAGGATGGCTATTTCTTCATATTCAACCTAATTGAGTGTGATTTATCAGCAGCACCATAATAGTAGGCTAATGTCACTGTGTAATGATAAATCAATAAAGACAAATCTCTGTATGGCTTTGTGTTAAGTTCACTGGGACAGAAAATGTAATGAAGACAGTAATGGAGTATTTGAAATAAACTCTTTCTTAGCCAGCTGTCCCATCAGTAATGTTCTCTAAAAGGTAATGGGTGGAGGTGCAGGGAAATGTCAGGATGAAGAGGAGACAGTATGAAGAATTAGAAACTGTAAATATACTGCAGCCTCGGTATTGTAATGAATGGAGGCACAGGAGACGGACTTCAGTCAGGATCAAGCATGTCAAGCTGTGGTTGGCTGAAGTAAATTTACTGGGGATGGATCTCCGACATTAAACAGGATTATATGCCTCCCCTGAGTTTCCATCTAAGGTTCTTCAGTGATCAGCCCTCATACTACCTACCCCACCCCTTGTACACATACGCACACACACACACACACCTTCCTTGGCCATCTCCCAAGGCGGTCAAACAGATTACTACGGGCGTTAACCCCATCGATCTGCTCCAAATGGCCTCCAAATGCCAGGAATTAGATTTCAGAGTGGGGAAGAGGGAAATAAAGTGCTGTAGTATTTCTTGCTGCTCGATTTGGGAGATAAGTGCTGCTATACGTTCATCATTGTACCAGTCCCCCCCCCCCAGTACTTACATGTGATTTCTTCCTGTACTTTATTTAGAGCATAACCCCCCCTGGAAAAAAAATGGATGCACCTTTCTGACTGCCTATAAAATACATAACATGTCTTAATACTGTTGAATGTTGGAGGGAAATGAAGGAAGTGTGTGCTGGTGTAATGGAAGAGTGGCATAAGGAGGTCTGAATATTTCTAATATAATCAATTAAAATACTGCTGGATTTCATAAAGAACCACCGAGTCAATCTAACAGCCATGAATTACTCCACTGTGGGGAAATGATAGAGGGCAGCTTTATTACATTGGTTTATTAGTCTGCTCTTTATGTCAGCCTCGTACCTTTTCCACTCCTCTTCAGTCTCCCTCCTGTTTCCCCTCCTTGTGTCCTCCCTTTCTCCCATCACCTTCACTGTCTCAGTGTCTTCTTGCTCTTTGTGTTGCATTCTATTCCGCCACCTCTCTCCCCTCTATTCCTCTTTGTCTAACTGGCATTAAGCTTTACAGCGTCTCCATAGCTGAATAAGTATTGATTAATGTCTGAGTGGTTGTGCTACCTAATGAGAGGCTAAATATAGCCATTCATACACCGTCCTGCCGTGGCCTCCTCCCTCATCTAGCGCACAAAGTGTGGATTTGTCACACCGTTGGCATGACAACACACCAGTCAAAGCCCCGTGAGCAGTCACAACAGATTGTGTGCATGTGCGCCCAGCAAAAGTAACACAGGATGAAGGAAGTTAAGAGGGATGTGAGGAGAACAAGGCAAAAAAGTATTTTCAGAGCCAGTTTTCTTTCTCTCTCTTTTCTTTTTCTCGTGTCATCTCCATGTAAAAAGATTTCAGGCTTTTGACATTTTTTGGCATCATTCAAGATGCTCCATTGTCATCATATTTTTCATGCAAAACCTTTTTGTAGCTGAATGATGTGGGCAAAAATAATATTGTGTTGCTGTTCTGGCAGAATGGTGCTATTTTTCTGAAGTGGGTAAAAATTTCAGTTGGAAGCCAAAACCATACAAGATGTCACAAAACCACATTTATAAATAAATAAATAAATAAATAAATGGCATATAGCATATATACAGCCTATATTTATCAAATAGATAAATAAAGGTTGAAGCATGTGACAAATGAATAAACAGACTGCCATGTGTAACTTAAAAACCTACTGAATGTGAAAATAACATTGCAACAAATTAAAGTAAACATTACATTGATTGCTGTGTAAATGTGCAGTATGTGAAAACTGAATGAAATTGTAGTCAGCGACACTAATATGAAAATATTATTAAATAATAAAACATCTTTCATTGTGTTACTGCACCCAATTTTCTCATTCTGATTTTTCACTCGACGGTTTTCACTCCACTGATCTCATCATCTGTAATCTGTGATCCTTTTAAGTTGTGACGACTCTGTAGCAAAACACGTCATATTTTTACCTGCACATTGAAATTGACTGAACCCTTCTAATGTTCAATAATAATTTAAAAGCGGCTTTAATAAACTCATCAGATGAGCAACATTAAAGCAACAAAACCCATGATGCAATGCTTTCTGAAACTCTCATGCGAGCAGCTTTATACAAATGACCTGACAATTTCACTAGCTTTTTGTCATCCTGATCAGACATAGTGGTCACAAGAACCCCTGGATTTCCTCACTGTGGACATGACTACATGTGCACACACACACACACATACACACACACGCACATACACACACTCATGCCTGTCTGTTGTGTTTATATTGCTGTAAACCAGTTTTATTTGCTGCAGAGGGAGTTGGGAACAGAACCGTTCTTTGCCACCTACACTACATTGTCAGTCTGTGTAATAAGTCATCTTAAACCTGCGATATCACCAAGCTCTAATGTACTCACATTGACAAGTTTAGTTGCCCACATTTACTCTCTGTTGCATGGTAACCAGTTGAAAGTCTCAGTCCAACCAGCCCATCTTGGTATGACCAGCTGGAGAGAAATGAATGATAAGAGTATGCAAATAGGATATCTCCTTTAATAGCCTGCTGTTTTATTCAGCTGTGTGGCTAGGATAAGGAATCCCCACTGTGTCTAATCACATCTTCTGCCTCTCATTTCACCTGAGGCATATCCGCAATCTAGTCTATTTTTGACTGGCATTACAGCATGCATTGTTCTCTTTTGGCATGAATGTACTCGCACGGAGCAAAGTTGTGTTTTTTTTTTTTTTTTTTTTTTTTTTGTTTGTAATAATTGGTGTTCTACTTGAAAAATGTAAAAATATTCACAGAAAAAGAGGCTGATGATTAAATATGGCAGTGGGATACACACAGTACAGGAGCTGTCCAAATTAGTTTGCAGTGCCACTGGCAAGAAACTGGAGTGTATCTATGTGGTCTTACTACATGGTAAATGTAGAGTTACTAAACTACCTTCCTTTCAAAAAATGTAAACTGATAACAGAAGATGTAAACATGTCCCAGCAGCCGCATCTGCCACATCCTAACAAAGTTACCATGAGATCACAATGTATAGTCGTATATGTCTGGTTAGGACTCTCATTCTTCCACATTCGATTTTCAGTTTTTCAATCTGCGCTGTGGAGGGCCCACTGTGCTGTTGTTCCGTGGGAAATCTCATTCAGTTGCCGGCTGATGGCTAACAAGGTCAAATGACTCTCCAGATGAGATGGACTGTGTCAGAAGGCGCAAACACACACACACACCACCTGCCATTCAGTCAGTCAGTCCATCTATCTACCAGCTGCACACAGGAACACATCCTGAATTGAGTGGCAATAATAGAATACTGAGGGGGAAGTGTTTACTGCTGATAGGAATATCATTACACACTGTGGAAATCAGGAAATCACAGCAAAACCAGTTAGCCAGCTCATGTAGCAATCAATATGAACCTACACTGTTTTTTTCCTCTCTTCTCTTATTTCACTCTCTCTCCCTTTAGCACAGTCTTTTTCTCCGGTTGCTATAGTGACATGAATTGGCTGCATTCTGCAGCATTGGATCAGAGCGGGGGCCCTTCTGCAGCCTGCGAGCTGCATTGTTTTACATGATAGTTTGAAAACACACACTAACACACAGAGCTGCGCTTACACCATGCCACAGCAACAAGCTAAATGTGATTCCGGTGGCAGGTTGTTTTCATCAACACTATGCATTGCACTAAAATGGCACCAGTGGAGGTGCTGTTTTACATACATCCATCACATTAAGTCAAAGTGCGACAGCATTAGAATTGGCGTTCCATTTTATCAGCAGATTCAGCAGATTGGAATTATAAACTGGAAATGGCTTGGAAATGTTTGCTTGTTAACATGCTGTCTTTATATACCACAGGCAAATAACTGTTTCATACTCATTCAACTGTCTGACAACAGAATATGAAAAACAAACAGCCCTAAAGTGAATTCAGCTGGACTCAGACACAAAATACAAGCACAAAGAGCAGCAGTGAACTAAACACAAGTTTACATAAACTGGTCTGGAACCTGTCAGAGATCTTTATAACCTGAGACACGCACACGGTCATTTTTAACATCACACGGTCAGTGTGGAGGTTCTAACTGGAGCTTCTTTTGCATTAATTCACAGTTGTCAGTTCTGTCATTCATTTATCAGTTGTCAGTTGCTTTATTTATATTTATGGACAGCTATTTTGATAAGGAAAAAGTCCAAATTCTCTGCATTCAAATAGTCAAATTTGAGTCCTTTTTTTTTTGGTCTTTATACCTCTTATGACAGTAAAATGACCATTGTTGGGTTGTGGCCCAAAACAGGGAATGCAAAGAAAACATCTTGGACTTTGGGACATACTGTTTTTCCACTTTCTGCCATTTTATAGACCAAACAATTATTATGAAAGCCAACCACAACAATGAAAACAATCATCCTAATTTACAATTTTCCCAAGGATGAGCTATATACACATAAACCAGATGACTAGTTCAATATTCAGAAATGGTGTCAGATCCCTGCTTAATATCATTATCCAAATTTGACAACTTATATCTTTAACTGTCATTGTTCCATCATATCCTTAGAAACTAATCTGTGATCTATTATCTCTATTTTTGCTTTTTCAAACTGAAAATAGGGCATGTGAAGCCCACAGACAGATACCATAGGCTTTTCATTCAACCTTTCTTTTGCCAAAATAGGATGAAATATTATCTAATATTCCCTTTCAAATTTCGGACTCTCCCCTCTCTTCCTCTCTTTCTTCTCCTCTCCTGTGGCATCCTTTGTCCCTGCTCACATTTCTTTGTAAATACAATGTGTCTGAACCTTTTGCCTCTTTATTTCTTCCTCCTTTGTTTACCAACAAAAACTAATCTAAATGTTCTCTGCTTTTGTCCCTGCTCTCTCTGCAGTGTGACAATGCCAAGGGGCTGAGGGCCTTCTTCGACGCCATATGCTACGGTCCCAAACACCTGATGATCTTCGGCGGTGTCTGCCCGTCTGTGACCTCCATCATCGCAGAGTCCTTGGAGGGCTGGAACCTGGTGCAGGTAGGAAACATATTGTGGAACTTGATCTCACTGACGCTCAGCCAGACGCCACTGAAACCACTGGCTAGTCGGCTCATTTTCTTTCCTGTGTTGTCGTGTTGGGCGGAGGGATGACGGACAGAAAGGCTGGTGTTTATTTCTGTCCAACCATTTATTGTCTTGATAGAAGCAGAATCCATATACAGATGGTTGTTTTGTCATTTCAGCCAACGCAGCCTGTTTATAGATAGTACTATTTGACTTTATGGCATTACATCTAGCTGTGATGCAGTACCTCTAGTACAGGGGTTTCAAACACCCAACCCGTGGGCCAAAACTGGCCTGCCAAAGGGTCCAATCTAGCTGGAGGGATGAATTTCTGAAATGCATAAATTACACTAAAGATATTGACAATCAGTGGTGTAAAAAATATTTTAATTCAGGCTCCACATCCAGACCAGTGTGATCAAAAGTGGAATGCCAGTAAAATACTATCACAATAACCAATAAATAATGAAATTTTTCTTTATTTTAGAGCATAAAAAGTAAAATTCTATTATGAAAATGTTTGCATCTACAAACTATCCTTTAAAAAAATGTGAATAATATGAGCATCCTGAAATGTCTTAATAAGGGCAAAAAAATGAGGGTAATTTTAACAATATTCTGCCTTTTACTAAATGACATCCTGCTCTAACCAGTCTTTTTGCATCTGTCAATGTCACTTGCACATTTATAAAAGTCACTTACTGAACACTTGCTACTTTAACATTACTATCACTATTTTTGTCCCTTTTAGTCACTTTAACAAATTTGTCTATATATTATCTTGTGCTGCTGTACACTTGAATTTCTCCCTTGGGGGATCAATAAAGTATATCTTATCTTATCTTATCTTATCTTATCTTATCTTATCTTATCTTATCTTATCTTATCTTATCTT
>JAPQRP010000003.1:8590421-8604699 GCA_037367295.1 Apogon hyalosoma
CATGACACAAAAAAATACAAGATTCTTATCCGATGCAAAACAACACAAAATGCAACAAATAAAATGGCTTCACACACTCCTACAGCTAATTTCAGGAATCTCCAGTTATTTGAAATATCTACAGTGATGGTTGATTCACAATAAAGTGTGTTGCTCACTACACAAAATCACAGAGCAACATCACTATTCACTTGTGAACACCTTCTGGACGATGATTAGAGCAGACCCAGTCCAGGTAAAGAGCTCCTTCCTCAGGTGGGTAGGAATAAAAGCACAAATGTGTCCAAAAAACTTCAGGATCATGATGAATGTAATATGTTCATATTTTTCAAAAGGCTCAGTTGTGTTAACAGCAGATGATGCTCATTTTATCCTCAAACAATAACTTCCAATAATCTCCAATAACCCTGAAAAATGTGAATTATGTACAATAAGTTGTGCAATAATATTCTATTCTATTCTATTCTATTCTATTCTATTCTATTCTATTCTATTCTATTCTATTCTATCTGATTTTTGTTCTATTCTATTCTATTCTATTCTATTCTATCTGATTTTTGTTCTATTCTATTCTATTCTATTCTATTCTATTCTATTCTATTCTATTCTATTCTATTCTATTCTCCAACAACAATGATGGTCAGTCATGGAGAAACATCAGGAGTCATAAACACGGCTACGACCTATGAAACCAAAGCCGTGCTGTCGGCTCAATCATCTGTTCGTGTCTCATAGATATGTTTCTGTTGTAGTCTGTGCTACTTGCAGCATTTCTATATTTGGTTGTGTTTTCTGTACTTGGTTGTGTTTCCTAAACGTTACACATGTCATGTCAAATTCCCAGAGATTTTCCAGCCAATGACCGTCTGACAGAGTCACACATGCAGTAAGCCAACTAAATGTTGCTTTCACCCACAATAACATAGAGCCCAAAGTGTGCAGGCGCACGTACATGAACAGATGGTGATTCAGAATCATCTGTTTGCTCGTTACAGAGAACTGTATCTGTGCAGTGAACACGGGGATTGATCTGATCTGACTCACATGCACTGATCCTGTTTCTCAACCTTCTTCCTTTTTATGTGCTCTGTTTGGTGCCTACAGTCACATTTTGATACAGTACTATACATGTGCTAAAATGACTGCCCAAACAAATTAAAATGGTGGATAAGAATGCTACCAGGGCCAACGGACAGATGGCGAGCAACGGATTGAGGGAATGCCGGAGAAATAGGCAGACAGGAGAAGACATAAACCATAATAGCATCAAACTGAAATTCAAAGAAACAGTGCAAGATGCAGCTGTGTTTGTGAGCTCCCGTCATCCACAAACGCTGCTGATTGCTATGTTTTTATTTCCGCAAGACAATGACTGTTGAAGCCATCCTGTTGGCAGCCATCTTGGTGTGTGATTAATCTTGTGTTCTCCTCGCCATGATATTATGTAAGGAAACATTTGGTGAGCATTTTAAATACTTGCTGGCACAGGTATCTGTTCTTAGTCAACATGCTGCTCTCCTTCATGCTTTATTTTATTTTATTTTATTTATTTATTACTTATGAGTGGTCCTTTGTCTCTCAACAGCAGTGATATCTATTTTGTGTAAATGACTCATTGAGTTCCAGGAAATAGCCCCGGCCCACCCTCCTGCCAGTTGCTGGCCCCTTTTCACTTATCAATTAGGCCTATCAGTGGTGACACTGTTCATTTTCAGTCACGTCAAGTGTGTAATGAAAAATTATGCGTCCAGATCATTTTGCTTCTTGTAATTCAAAAGAGATAAAATAGACTTGAGGGTGTTATTCACAGAAAACGAATCAATGGTAAAGGGTGTTTTTGTGCTATATATTAGTCATTCCATCACTGAAACTGTATTAGAAAAGAGGCTAATACATGTTTATGTAACTCTGAAAGATTTTACAGGGGCAAAATGAACTAGAAAATCAGATACTATAATGCTTTGGTCAGATTTTAGATATTTCCTTATGTCCTGTGGCTCAGTGTAAAGTTTGGCACCAAACCTCTGACCATTTATCTTTTAAGGACACTGAATAATGGAGTCAATGTTTAAGAGGAGGAAAAAAGTGGCTGAGCCTTCTGAAACTATTATGGCCAAGGCCTTGACATAGAGTTAATATTTACCTGTATATGAAGCCCATTTTTCTTCGCCACTTGCCGTATTGATTGTCAGTGCTTCATTAAGCCAGGCAATTTAGGGACAGGGAAGTTCCATCCCTGTCTACATGTCTCTTCTCTCTTTGTCTTTTTTTTTTGAAGCCTCCACCAACTCTTTGGGGTCTTCTTTTTTCCCCCATTTTCTTTCTCTCACTCTCCCTGAGTGCTACACTGGATGCTTCAATAAAACATGTGATGCCTAGCACTGCAGTATTCTGCCTCACTTACGTCAAATCCTCCTGTGTACCGTATCAATATTTTATAACTTCCAAACTTTAAGCTAAAAATCTCAGAGTGCAAAAGTAGGGATAGTGTGAGCATCACAATAGATCATCATATATCAACATTATGAAGAAAGTTGAGGTGTTATGGAGGTGTTTCCACCTTCTGTGCAACTAAGAGTTATATGACTTTGCTCTAAAGGTTTCAACTAGTCATTTGTATAAATAGTGGTGTTTATGTGTGTTTTCTGTTGTTTTTGTTAATGTTACCACCTGAACCACAAAAGGAACTTTTAAAACAATAATTAACTGGCTATAGGCCAGTATAGGCTGTAGGCCTATACATGCTGCGTCCAGAGTCACACTCAGCCATTGGGACAAGACTATAATGCTTTAAAACAGCAATTTCACCTGTTTTTTGAACTTTCACAAGTCTTCCAGCAACACCCAGCAGAAACAGGAAGTGGATTGCTTTGCACTCCCCAAGCCTGTCCCTGTCCCCATTAAAAGTAATTTCACAAACTGTCCGAGGAAGCGCTAGATGTCACAATTACTTTTCAGTGTAGGACATAGAGTTAGATCAACCATTCAGATCAGGGTGTCCATCAGATTTTAGTTCAGGGGCCACATACAGCCTAATATGATATAAAGTGGGCCAGACCAGTAAAATAATATAAATAATAAGATAAGAACTTAAGAAATAATATCAAGTCCAACGTTTTCTCTGAGTTTTTGACTGAAAAATGCAAAATTCCACAATGAAAATGCTTACATCTATGAACTGTCCTTGGATGTAACATGAACAAATATGTAAACCTGAAAATTCTTAAGAAAAATAAGTGCAATGTTAACAATATTACATCTTACTTTATCATTTACACATGTGCATCACGACTTACAGATCACATTGGATCTACAAATACACAAAACATTTAGTAACAGGCAGAAGATTGGTACCATTATACATACTTTTCCTAAAACATTTCAGGTTGTTCATGTTTTTTCAGGTTATTCACATTTTTTGTAAAAGGCTAGTCTGTAAATGTAAACATTTTTGGGTAATTTCACTTTTTTTTTTACAGTAAAAGAGAAAGAAAAATGTGCTTTTTTCATCATTTATAGGTTATTGCGATAGTATTTTACTGGTCTGACCCACTTTAGATTGAATTGACATAAATGATTTTAACATCCTTGAATGTTAATATCTTCAGTATAATTTTGGACCCTTTAGTGGGCCGGTTTTGGCGCCCGGGCCACATGTTTGACACCTGTGATTTGGAAAGTAGACAGGTGCCATTTTAATGTTTATAAATTACTTTCCTGAGATTTTGGAACAAACTGTTGATAGATCAACTGAATACCCCCCCACACCACCGACACACTGAAACTTGGACATCATCAGTCTGTGTTTTTTTTTTTTTTTTGGCTGTTTCTGGGCTTTTTACTTAAGGGGACATTAGCTCTGGTCCATGCTCACACATAATAGGTGACGGAAATGCATCTTAACTGGAAGCCACCTGCTATATGATGGAAAAAGGAAGCTACAGCTAACCTGATTAACTGATTTAGCCAATTACTTGTGCCTATAGGCCATTTTACTCACTATCAGTAAACAGCTTCTATAGATGGTGATGTCTAATTAAAAATATTACGTTTTCAGTGGTAGTTTTGTAACACAGTATTACAGACTTTTAGGGAAGATCACAGTTAAACAAAATTTAAAAAGTGCAACATTTTCACCATTTTCATTTTCAGATTTACTGAATACTTTGACTTCCATGTTCAGTTCATGAGTCATCCATTTACTACTAATAAAGTCAAAAATGTATTTCTGATTACCTGGTCCACAGAATCATCTAAATATCAACTACTGCTCCACCTCTCGTTCAGCTCTACTGTAGAAACATGTTGGTACAACATGGCAACCAAGTGAGATATATTTAATGTGCTCATTCTAAGGTAACTGCACTATGAATACTTTTGTGTAATTATACAATAATGAAAGTCTACTTAAGTATATTCTGTTCTGCTTCTTCAGTTGAATCCTTCTAAAACCGTTAAATCTTCCACAGTGAACCTTGAAGGTGAGGCAAATGTTGACATTCAAAGCAAAGCCGTTCAGCAGGAAACTTCCTCTCATTTGGTGCTTTCTCTCATCGACAAAATCACATTTTCTCTCTCCTTTGTTAGTGCTGAAAAGAAAAAATAGGCAAAAAGAAAATGCATTAATTATATGGAATATGGGGTAATAATCAGATGCCTTTGTTGCGAATGCTGCCTGCACTTGTAGAATGCTTCAACCCAAACTGTAAAGCAGAGTTCACACATGCTGTTGTACCTATTCCCAGTGCTGAATGCACGCCATTTGACAGGAAACACGGTAATTAGCTAATTAGCAACATTTGTTGAATGCAACCCGAGAACGTGTTGGATGCGATGTTGCAACTGTTGGTGTCATATTGATGAAACATACTAGTTCATAGGCACTAAAGAGCTTTGACACAACGTTTTTGTGTTCCTGCTCTTCTAAAGGAAGTTGAAAAAACAAATGAAAACAGTTTCTCACTCCCTCGAATATCTCTTCAACGCCAAGGTCCATGAAACGCAGTCAAAAGGAATACCAGATGTATACATGCTTTGCATTCGAGTACTATGATTCCCCCAGCAGTATCCTGAAGTAGGGCATGTAAAAAGAAAATCAGTACGTCATACTCGCGGTGTTAATGAAAGTACGAGACCTGAAAGCCACCAGCAACAATAAACAAACCAGACATTAGTCGTTTGCTCTTCTTTTTGATGTTGCACACATAGACTTTATCACACACACCCATCTTGAAGACTGTAAGTTATGTTTTCTGCCCCCAAATCCTGGTTCTCTTCCACTTCTCTTTTGGGGTTTCCAGGCTTTGATATTCTTTATTTAGGTCATAGAGTCTATAGAAGTTTGAACAGCTAGCTGGGTGTACACAAGTTTTAGTTGAAGATGAAAATAAAGCTTTGAACAAGAAACCCCTGTGATTAACTCGAATATGTTATTAATCACCATCTAAAATAAATTTTCTATAAAAACTCAAGCTCAGTGCATGTAGAAGTTGACCTGGCTTTAGTTTCTGCACCAAACAACATTCTCTTTGTCAGACTAGTGCAACTGTTTTTCGATTGAATATTCAATATCTTGAATCCGAGTAGAATGGTGGAAAAAAAAGAGAGAGAGTTGAGAAGAAAGATGTTGTGAGATGCTGTAGCAAGAATGAAAGTTAAAATAGAAAAAAGCACAACATAAGGCGAGAGACGGAAAAATTAACGTATAACAAGAAACTGCATTTAAAAGATGGAGTTGATGCTTCAACATTCACAGACATCGAAATCTTCTATTAAAATATTCTTGATTGCTTTAATCTCTGTGTAGGATAGAGGTCGATAGATTGTGGACTTTCAAAGACTGATGTAAGGATGTGTCTTTGGAGCAAGAAGAAGCCGAGAGCTGATTGGACGAGATCCAGTCTCCCTCATCCCAGGGAATGAGGACCTATTCACAACCTAATTGTAAAAAAAATCAAGATGGGACCATTTGAGTGATTATTTTCTTTCACACTCAGTTATTCCTGTGGAGAACTCTAACATTAACCATCAGCCACTGCCACCGAACCAATTATGTATCCCTAATAGGGGTCGTGTTAACACCGGAGTCATTTTTGCATGTTGATTCCTGATTAATCTTTCATCCAAAGTACTCTTGTTACTCGCCTTCATCTCTGATTCTTTTCTCCCCGTATAGGGACATTTTAGAATCGTTGTGTACCTCTTGGACCCAACTTTTGAAGCTGGTATCTCTTAGGCCAGCATTAGGATGATCCTTTGAAACGATACTAAAACAAATGCAGACTCGCTGAGCAATTGGACATCAAAGAGGACCCAGCTCCATTACAAGCCATTAAAACCATAAGGGCTGCTTGGAAAGAGTGAAGCTTAGAAGATCGATAAAGGGCAGTTTAACTGTCTGACACAGCTCACTAATATCTGAAACATCAAATCCCCTTCAGAGAGAGAGCGAGAGAGAGACAATGAGGACAAACTTGGTGGGAGAGAGAGGAAGTGGAAAGAGAGGGAGACTCTTGAGATTGTCTCTGAGTGCTTTCAGTCTTTTCCGTTTCTCTTCCTCGCATCTCTCATCCCTCCCTAAGTATATGGACTGTATTTGATTTCCATAGTACAGGGGTGTCAAACTCTTTTTAGGGGGCCACATTCAGCCCAATTTGATCCACAAGTTAGCCAGAACTGTAAAATAATAACATAATAACCTATAAATAATGACAGTTCCACATTTTTAGAACAAAAAAAGTTCAAATAAATTATGAAAATGTTTACATTTACAAACTATCTTTTCACAAATAAATGTGAATAACCTGAGAAAAAAAGAAATGTATGCAAAAAGTAAAATTTTAATAATATTATGTCTCAATTTATCATTTATCCATGCGCATTATTAATAATAATAATAATAGTAATAATAATAATAATAATAATAATAATAATACATTGCATTTATAAAGCACTTTTCATTCAGCGGAATCTCAAAGTGCTAGAGAGAGAAGACATTAGAGATCGCAGTGGATCTACAAATGCACTAAACATTTAGTAACTGACTGAAAATTGTTCAGATTTTGTTGTTCGGAATTTGAAGTTGGGAGATACGGTGGTGCAGGACCTTCTAAAAGCAAAAAGGTCCTGGGTTTGATTCCAACTCCAGCAACCATGCAATGGTTCAGAAAATGAATGAATGAATTTGGAGTTGTCATTACTAACAGGCTTTTATGTTAGTATTTTACTGGTCTGACCCACTGGAGATCAAATATTTGTGGTTATATGTGGCCCCTTAACTAAAATGACTTTGACATCCTTGACCATTAACATCTTCAGTGTCATTTTGCACTTTGCAAATTCATCCTGCAGGCCAGATTGGAATCTTTGATAGGCCGGTTTTGGCTCATGGCTGTGTGTTTGACACTCCTGCCATAGTAGATTGAAGTCCACACACCTCACACATACAGTCGCAGAAAAAAATTATTAGACTACCCTTGTTTTCTTCAATTTCTTGTTCATTTTAATGCCTGGTACAACTAAAGGCACATTTGTTTGGACAAATATAATGATAACAACAAAAATAGCTCATAATAGTTTAATTTCAGAGCTGATATCTATCCATTTTCCATGTTTTTTTGATAATAACCAAAATCACTTCCATTCTGTGTCATTGTACTGCCAAAAACAGTGCTTTTAGGCATTCCATGTTTTCTTTTCTGTCCGTTTTAGTCACATGATACACACATGAGTTAATACTTGATTGCATAACCATTGTTTTTGATGACTTTTGATGGTCTAATCATTTTTTTCCATGACTGTATGGGCACAAAGATATGCAGATGCAGAAGAAAATCTACACTGCACACATTCACAATACATTCAGTTTGTGTCAAATACTTTAGACCTATGTGAGGTTTTCTGTAGATTTGTGGGGGACTTAGGTGCTGTGGTTACAGGGAGGGGGTCATGTGGTTTTGGCGGTTCTCCACCCAGAGGATTTCAGAGGTAGAAATATACCTAGTAGTTCAAGTCAAAGCAGTTGTCTGTCACTGACTGTTGATGCAGTGAGTATGGATGTATTGTAATGTTCAGTCCTGCAGTGCAATAAGGTGACTTGTCCACTTCTTCTCTGGTTGGTCCAAATGAGGTGAAGAGGATGATTTCAGGTGTCAGTAATGTCCTCCACCTTATTTAGAGTCCATCTCTCTGCCATAGCCTCCAGTGAGTCCAGTTATTTCCACCAGTGTTTTCCAACTATCTTGTGTCCTTATGCTTCATCCCGTCTCAACAACAACTGTTAGATAAATCAGATTCATCCACTATCCTAATCTGTTCAGTCAGTTTTCAGTTAGTAGCAGTTATGGCCAAAAATGTATGAATTCTTGTGCTAAATCTGAAGTAATCTTGGATAAAATTTTTCAGACATAAAATATTAACACATCATATCATCCTATTGTATATATGTATGAATTTGTCTTCATAATTGGCATATAAAATGTCCATTTCATTGTTCATTTATGAATCCTTGAGAATGAGGACATTATACCTAGCTGTTACTGATATATCGCATATTAAATGTAATGAGGACTGTCAAGCAGACCATCATACAGAGGTGCATGCCACAGGAGATAAAGACATTCGGAGAAGCTGGAGCAGATAATAATTAACCAACATCCAAATGATTAAAATCTTGCTTAAGACAATTAAAACCAGTTTACTTTGTCCAAGGTGCAGGACATAAATATTACAGAGGTAGGGAAAGCCCTGCTATCCATATGATGGCTGTTACTTTAATAATAACAGACAGTGGCCCATACTGTCCAAGTGATGAAATTGTTTTCATTTAACAAACACCAGGTTCAGGTGGAAAGGCACGAAGATTCTCCCGTTGCCTTTTCTTGATTAAATTCCCTTTTCCTCTTTTCCACCATTTTTTCTGTCTCTCTTTTCCTCCCACATGATCCTTTTTCGCTTTATCGGGGCATCAGAATGAGGAAGCGTTAAGCCTCCTTGAGGTTGATATTGAGCTCAATGCTATTTTCATTCCCTATTGGCGCAGTCATTGAATACCTCTCTTTTTAGTATGCGGCTGCAAATGGAATCCAGCATAAGTCATGATCAGTGATAATGTCTATCTAGCTCCAGGCCACATCAACTTAGCCTGTGAAAGGATAATCACATTACAAATTGACATTAACACTACGTGAAAATCTGTCTTGCATCCCTCTGTACATAAAATATATGGGTATTTGTAGGCAGGTTTGGTCATTAGTTAATTTATTACATGGCAGTAAACACGGCTTGTTCCCATTTGTTCTATTTTCATTTAGTTAATTAGAACCTTGAAAGGGATCACATTCCCTCGAGGTTGAGCAAATTGTTATCTTTGATCTAAACAACTGTATTTAGTCCAAGTACTATATAGTTTTGATGTTCTGATTTTTTGTTTTTTTGTTGTTTTTTTTTTCTCTAATCTAAATGCATGTTGTTTTTTTTTTCTCTAAAGAATCTTTTTAGAGTAACATTAGTTCAAACATGTTCCTACATTGACAGCCACAATGCTATTCTTAAAATACTGGAGGGTACAGCAGCAGATATCAATAAAGGTTTTAAGGGGGGTGTCGTTATTTTTACTTTTCCAAAGGCAAAAGCTGCTCACAACTGAACATTAGTAATCGCATTACCTTCTGTACAGACTCTGCTTCACTTCTGTATTTATTGATTTTTAAATCTTTTAAATGAGGCAGCACTTTATATACAGGCCATTCTTGCATTCCTAGACCTATTTTCACACTTCATTAGCTCTGGTGTTAGTGCTGTAATAAGGTCTGGTACCCTCCACTATTGTTCTGGAATAGGGGTAATAGTGATCTGGGTTTGTGGGAGCGCAGTACTGCAACAAAGCAGAAAAACAGTAAGCAAAACAGCACATAAAAAGACATGTCTGTCAAAACCTGTCCTTTTCAGGCTGTAGATGCAGCTCGGAGCACAGATAGTGAAAAAAAGGAGAAATACCGTCCTTACACCTTCACTTCTGCAGAATAAAAACATCTACCTGTAAGACACTATAAATAGAATTGTTGAGAATTTAAGAGGTTCCTCATTGACTGTTAACTCTTAAATCTGTTAAAATTCTACAGATACTATAAGTGATGTTGCTATATTTGGAAATATAAATGGAAATGTAACATTACCCAGATTGAAACATGGTTAAGACTGGTTCAAGGCAATATCTATGAGGCCTGTTGTACTGTTATTTTTTTATTTATTTGTTTGTTTATTTATTGAAGGCAACATCTTAAATTTGGTCAAATGCACCTTGAAAAATATCTTAAAAAGTCCTAAATGTGGCTCCCTCAAACCTGTAGATACCCTGGTAAAGTTAAAGTATCTAAAAATGAATGTTCATCTATGTGTGTGTGTGTGTGTGTGTGTGTGCGTGTGTGTGTGTGTGTGTGTCCAGGGATTCACACAAAATCTGGAAAGAGTTGACTGCTGAAGTTTGGCATATTTACGTATTTTTGGTCAAGAAACAGACTAGCAGAAATGATAAGTTGATAGGATCAATATTTTGGGAGATATTAGTAATTTTGGAATGCAGTAGCTTTACAATCATGTTGCTATGGCCAGAATGCTTTGGCGGTGACTGCTGGACAAATGCGGTACAACATGCATGAATACACAACAGCATGAAAACGATCACATCTAGAACCCTACTAACTTTACTCAGCATCACACCTTAAAAGGATGGATTTTCTGACAGTCAAAGCATGTATAGTGATATTTTGATGAGTTAGCTTTAAAAGTAATTTATGTTTATTCCATTATTGTCCTTTTATTGATTGGTTGATCGATTGGAATATCTCTCCCATAGTCTGTTAGTGGAAGCTTGACAGGTGTAGCAAGGGGGCAGGAATTAGTCAAGGGTTAATTACTCGGCCACACGGTGCATTTGTGTTCCTACGGTTGCTTTACAAAATGCATCTTCAGGCACAGGTTTTGTTTTCCAGTCTGAGAGACGGAGAGAGAAATATGGATTTTTCATTTCATCTTGTCTTTCACTAGATTATGGCCAGTGGGTAAATTTGACTTGATTTCCTAAACTTATTTTATTTTCAGAGACAGTGAACAGTAGACAAACAGCGTCTCTTTTCTTGATTCCCGCTGCCAGTTGATGGTTTCTATGAACAGCTGGCACACTCAGGCTCAGGCTGACAAACAGTTGTTCTAATGGATAAATGAACACGACCATAAATGCACCAATGCAGAAGTAGAGAGACGCGCATACTTCAACTTCCCAAACAGGACTTTCTACTACATATATCTAACTCCCTTTTCTCAATTTCTTTCTAATTCCTTCCTTCTCCTCCCCATTCTCTCCTGTAACAAAAGGGGATTTCCTTTTCAAAGGGTCTCAGAAACCCTTGGGCGTACAAAGTAGGAATTGCTATAATTGACGGAGACATGGTGAAGTATTTGGCACAAGGAAGTCCCATACTCTAATTATGCCGGCGGAGATATGGGTTTATACTGTTTCTGAGGGCAAAAAGACATGGCTAGGAAACTGCTTTCATAAATAGTCATAACATGCTTTCTGCTAAATTAGGATGTGTTTATAGTGTGACATTTGTCAAGATTTATCTTTTTGTAGCTGCAGCATCACATTTACATGTAAATTGGGAGCATGATGTGCATATTGAAAATGACAGAGTAGTTTCTTTCTGTAATATGAAGATGGATGTTATAAAACGGAACCTTTTAAAGTGTTTCATTGGCTCGGACTGGTGCAGTTACGGTATTATACACCTGGCTGTTTCTGTCTTTAAAACCACTAGTGAAATAGTACTGGATACCAACAGTGCATATCAAAATCTGTCATTGAAAAGGTAATACATTTACTGTGACATTAAGGGCAGCTGTCATTTTCACACATGCACACACGCACACACACACACACACACACACCTACACACACACACATTTTTTATTATTATTATCATTATTATTATTATTATTTTTTTTAGCAAAATAGCAGCTTCTTGAAACACACCCTTATGTGATATTAGAGAGAGTATCATCACTTGTCCCGGCATGATGGCTTTGGTCCACAAATATGAAATATATCACCCCAGGAGTGGGGGAAAAACACAGTACACATACAGGGCTGTCACAACAAAGAGTTCAATATCTCACAGAAGAAAACAGTAAAATTGGCATGTCAACACATGGCAAGAAACTTCCTCTGAAATGTGTGCTTTCAGGACATAGCAATGTTTTTTTTTTTTTTGTTTTTTTGTTTTTTTGGAGAGACAGCACAAAAACTATATGACTCACAGTGCACTGGGGTATGTGAAGTATGTTTTATATATAAATGTCCTGAGATGCTGGCAGCACGGCACAGCTCTGTTTAAAATTTTAATTCAAACCTTTTAGTGGTTTGCAAGCAGCAGGGCCTGAGAGACAAAAGCAGAAAGAGCAGCACAGCTAGCTCATTAGCAAAGAAGAAATCGTCTGCCCTTGAACCTCTTTCTCTCTGATGCACGCAAACGTAAACACACTCACTCACTCACATACACACCCGTACGTGGATTACGGCATCGGTCACACAGGTGCAGACTCAAGCACACCAGTCCTAGACTATAAACATACGGACATGTCTGTTCATTCATATCGTTAATTTAACACAAAGAGGCAAGTCACCGACACAAATGCACACTCACATACACACATTTATTTATCCAGCAATCACTCAGCTCCACAGGTTGGCAAGAGAAAAATGGGAAAGTGGGGCAGAATGTTCTTAAACATTGAGCACAGACCGTGCATATGGTCTGATATCCTCATACAACACTACGCACATGCACACATACACACATACTGTAGGTAGATGCATTCTCAGCTTGTACCAACCTTTAAATTTATAAATACCCCTGTGGTATTAAAAGCAAGTTTGAGTCTGACTTGTGGAGAGCTGAGTATTTCTACATCCAAAAGCATCAAAACGGTTTCTCATCATTCTGTCTTTAGCTACTGTGTTTTACCTTTGACTGTCTTGTCCATTTTAATGATCTAACTCTGTTATTTTGGCTACTATGTTTGATCCTTTGAAATGCCAGAAGTTGAAGAGGTCAAATTTAATTCAACGCCACTGTAAGTTAACCCTTTATAGGGCACTCATTGAAATGACTCTCAAATTCAAAATTTCAACCTTAATGTGTTATTGGACATCATCAGCTACCTCCTCTTGCCATAAAACATCTGAGCAGCACTTGCTAAAAAGTAAACACAGGCAAGAAAACAACTGTTGTAAGGTCATAAACTGACAAAAATCACTCATATTCACTATTTACAACTTCAAAATATCTATAAAATCTCTCTGAATCACTGTATAATGGTATAAAAACCAACATGCCTCTGGACCTCACTGAGGCATGGGATTGGCCCCATATTTAATATTTGAGGAAATTACCAAAAATAGTCACTTGCCTGATAAAGGGTTAACTCTACTTACATAAACATGCTGTATATTATATGTGATTGGCTTTTCTCACTGTAACGTCCATCGGAGCCTCCCTCCACCTCATCGGTTGCTTTGCTTGACTAAAACACATTATTTCATACAGAGCCCCACCCTAAAAACATGAAAGTTGTTTTAGGGCATGTCAAGTCTTGCAACTGCAATTAAACTGAGCTTTTCACATGTACCCAGGCTATGTGAATCTTATTTATATTCCCTATTTTCTTTATTCAAATCTCATTTACACTAAAGTTGTTGCAAATTCCAAAACTAAAAATATATAATCTGTGATTTCTTAATTGCCTGCAGTTCATTCAAGTCTCCTATTGGAAATGTCTAGAGTGTGATGAAGAGGCGCATGGGCAGGTTTAGTTAACTAAAGGTTTGAATTAACAAATCACAGAATAACAATAAAAATGTACCTCAGGTTCTGAGAGAAGAATCCCATTGACTCAATGCATAATATGTGATTAATTGAGAAAATACTGAATTAATTGACAGTAACAGTAATTATAGCTGTACACTAGTGGGCAAACGTGTTTGGAATGACATAAAAGGATTCTTTGTTTAAATGTGATTTATTTGTCTTTATTTTTACATTTCTTTTAAACATGTATGACTGCCTCTTGAAAGTATAGAGGTTTTTATTGCGTTTGTATATATTTGTTTGCTTTTTAATGCAGACCATGAGTCTGTAATAAAGCTCATCTATCTATCTATCTATCTATCTATCTATCTATCTATCTATCTATCTATCTATCTATCTATCTATCTATCTAT
>JAPQRP010000003.1:8627180-8638457 GCA_037367295.1 Apogon hyalosoma
CACTGAACTCTACATTATGGTGAGTTGATATTATAGTACAAAATTGTTGTAATTGCCTAATATGAAGTGCAGTCGTTGTATTCAGATTAAATACTGTGAATTGACAAAGGTTTTTATAATTTAAACACCTGTGCCTCTAACCGGTCCGCGGAAACATTTTCATACATAAAACTGGTCCCTGGAGCAAAAAAGGTTGGAGACCACTGGTTTAGGGAAGATTAGTTGTTATTGTTTTGCCTTGAAATATCGTCTTATGTCCCTCCACATTTTCACTACCTGCCTTTTCTAGTTAGACACTGTGGAAGATACAAACATGGCCCCATGATCTCAGTGCAGTTATAGTTACAGCACATACAACAGTAGAGGATGACGAAAACAAAATAAGACAATAAAAGGAGACTTATGAGAGAAGGTTATGTGATAGAAAAGTATCAGTGTCTCATTGTTTAAAGCATTGAAAGGCACCTGTTGTTCCCAGTTGGAAGCTTTCAGTTTTATTCTGCAGAGTATTAACGGTTTATGAACAATCTGCAAGCATCCCCTCCTTTATCCAACCTGTATTCGGATTCTGCTTTGCATGAAAAACAACATGCTCCTGTCCTCAGAGAGTGGCGGGAAAACAGACAGAGAGAATGTACAGAAGAACAAAAAAAAAAAAAAAATGACAGAGGGAGACAAGGTTGCTCATGAAACCATCTGGGTGTTCCCAGCATCCTCCTCTTGCTTTGGCACAGAGGCGTGTGTTTTTCTCCTCTTCCTCTCTCCTACATACCGTGTCTGTTCTGTGTATCCATGCTTTATTTATCATCGCCTTCATTAACAATTTAATTGAAAAGCAAGGGGAAGAGTCACATGTGAATATTATTGGACCAAATGGAACAGATAAAGTCCCACAAGTATGGACTATAAATGCTTTCCTGAGCAAATGGGGGAGACAGAGGGGGGAAAAAAATGAAATGTCTGCCAACTTAAAAGATAGTAATTTGCAAATGCTGGCTGTCTCCAGTGAAATGTTTGCCCACTCACAACATGAATCGCTTGTGTGTGGGCTTCCCCTGCACTGCCCATACATAAGCTATTATAGAAAGAATATTGCACTGTGTGATTTATTCGCTCTTCTGTCAGATATTTTAATACTTTACTGAGCGTCAGTAAACATGGCGTTCCTCTGAGGAAAGACTGGCAGCACATTTCTTCACGAAGCAATTTTTTTTTTTCCGTGTTATTTTCTAAGACTTAGATGGTGGGAAATCATGAAAACATTGCGCCTGTGTTTTTATGTCTGTGTAAACAGTAGCAGGCTGATGTACACATGAATGCATTTGCTAGAAGCCCAAGGAAGGACCTCTCTTTAGAAGTGTCATTTAATACAACTGCACAGACGTTATTCATGTGCATCACGATCGACATTTTTCTGAGTTTCTCTAAATTCATTGCATTGTTGGGTAAAGTCTCACTCAAAATAGAAACAAAACTGGTGGGATTTGATACCAGACAGAAAGATGTTTGGAGGCTTAGTAATCCCAATATGTAGGCTGTGAAAGGTCATTTATAATAAATAAATCAAATGTTTTTAATTTTCAGTTAATTGTCAAAGTACCACCAAATAGTTATCTGTAATAATATTTAATAATAATAATAAACTTTGGGATTTAAATTACATGCCTAAATATATCTGACATTTTTTTCATCACATGCTTTCTCATATCTTGTCATAGCTCACCACTGATTTGCGAGAGTGAATGCTTTGTTCTGTGCTCTTGAACGCCTCAGATATTACACAGCAATTAGCTCAGCTGTGATGGACTAAAATAACAACATCAGAATGCATGTGGTAAAAGATATGCAAGGGTTGACCTGAATAAATGTTCAAGTGATATTTTCTGCTTGGTTTTATGTTGATATTGGTTGAATGTTACGTTTGATTATCCATTATCAAACAGTTTACATAAAAATTTAACAATTCTCTAAATGCACTTAGTTTCTTTACATTGTCGATACTTGTATATGAAGGAATTATTTGTACTGCACTGCCATAGGCTCGTGGTCACATGGAATTGTTGCATTTATATATTTATATATCAGCAGTGTTGTCAGTGAAAAATGGAAAATCGGCCTTTACTTGTTCTCGCACTGCGGGGATTTCCTGTGGGTGCTCTGGTTGCCCCTGCCATTAACCTTTTATCAGGCAAGTGACTATTTTTGGTCATTTCCGCAAACATTAAATATGGAGCCAATCCTGTTCCTCAGTGAGGTCCAGAAGCATGTTGGTTTCTAGAAACACTATACAGTGAGTCAGAGAGATTTTATGGACATTTTGAAGCTGTGAATAGTGAATATGAGTGATTTTTGTCAGTTTATGACCTTATGACAGTTGTTTTATTGCATGTGTTTATGTTTTAGCAAGTGCTGCTCAGATGTTTCATGGCAAGAGGAGGTAGATGATGATGTCCAATAACACACTAAGGATGAAATTTAGAATTTCAGAGTATTTCAGTGAGTGCCCTATAAAGGGTTAAAAATAGATACATGTAGGTTCATTCTTCAGGCAATGCACTTGATTCTGTTGGGTTTCTGTAAATTAGAGTCTGGTTTCGACCGGCTCTATATGTAAAGTGTCATGAGATAACTTTTGTTATGATTTGGTGCTATAAAAATAAAATTTGATTAATTGATGAAGATCCAGAGTTGGTCCACTCCTCCTAACGTGTCCTATGTGCTAATGCTAATTGCTAATGCTGGGATTAACAAAGCCAGTTAACCACTAAACTTTAAAGACCCAAGCATCCACAGGTGCTCAAAAGCATCTATTGATGTAAACTGTTTAATATCTGTTGAACTACTAATCTTATCAATATTTTCTAACAAAACTATGCAAATAATGCTCCAAGCCAAACAAAGGTCACTTCAAGATTCTGTTCAAAAGTTCTTTTCACTACGGGAAAGCAGGTATGATTTCAGAGGCGTTTGTATGTTTACTGTACAAAAAAGCTGTTAAATGTATAAAAACATGTGTTTCTGATATTGGGGTTGAATTATGGAATGACATAAATATAAATGTAAAGATGTGCAGTTCATTAATGGTTTTCAAAACACTGCTTTAGAAAAATGTTTTTGAGGATACTAGCAGGACTAAGTTTTGATGTTTTGATTGGTGCCTAAAACTGATTTTGATTTGAATGTAGTCAAGGCATATTTAAGCGTTAAGCTTCTGCCTGAGCCTATTCAGTCTCAACATAATTCACAGTTGGTTGCCTCATTGTTTGTATTATCTGATGATGACTGAATAAACATAAACCTGAACCTAAATAATTGGTGTAAAACACAGTTTGTCATCTTTTCGTGGTCATCAGATATGACCCATTTGGACGTTCAGAGGCTCCGTAGTGAACGTGAAAACACCATCATCTTCTACAACATTTATTCACCAATAAAACCCATGGAGTTGGAACAATAACAGCAGATGGAGGCACTTGTTTTGTGTGTCTTTGCTGAAAAAAGTGACTTTTTCTTCAGTTTCCTCTGTTTCTGGTGTAATAACTTTTGAATTTACTCTGAGCTTTTATGAACATCTACATGATCAGTGAATTAAATATAGAAAAATACCAAATTTTCACATAAAAATGCAAAATACAGAGGATAATATTGTAATAAATGGTGATAAATTAATTAAGAAAGGTTAAATAGAGAGAAAAATTAATTTCGGAACTGCCACAAAAGTAGCACTGGGTCTTTATGGGTTAAAAGCAACATCTGTGACGGTCTGGGGTTGCATCAGTACACAGCCATGGTATGACTGATGTGGAGGCATAGGTTTGTTGGTTCGAGAAAACACTGGAAATCTTTACTTCGTACTTTGGTCAGTTTCATGTTAAGTGAATTAAAATACTGCAGGTTTTAGTTTAATCACATTGTTTTACGACTATTTCCACTTCTGGAAAAAGGATTTGCTCATAAGTAGTGGGTTGACTGATCAGGCTGCATTTGAGCAGACCTGAGGATAATATGGATGTGTGGGACTCCAGGTAACAAATATCATTAAATATTACATGTCAGAGGTCTGAATGTGTGCAAATATATTCATGTAACCATTTCTGATTTAAAGAGCTATTAATTCTGAGACATATAGTCATTGTACAGAAAGAAGTGACCCTGTTCTGACCCGACGTCACCAAATAGATCACGAGGGCCAATTTGTTATACCGTGTAGCATGTTCTCAGTATGTTAAATGTGACATGGAACACTAATCCATATAAAGTGTCATCCGTCGCTGCCATATTTCTGTGAGTGAGAGGCAGGAAAGATCACACACCCCCTTCATCACCTCTGCCAACAGACCATTCTTCATTTGATCATTTGTCGACACGTTGTCCTTGAAGGATGGAGATGAGTGGCGGTGAAGCATTTTCTATCACGCACAAGATCAAGGAAAACATTTTCTTATTGATCCAGGTGTGCTGGAGTGTATGGCATATATCGACAGGAGAGGAAGTGAAATGAAAGGAGAGGATGTGACGCCCACTTTAGCTACACCCAAAGAAGTGTGTTAAATGACTGAGCGGGATCGAGAGCAAGCAGATACAGGAGATACAGGAGATGATTACTTGTTTATGTTTTGGTAGCAACACTCATAGGGTTAGATGTATCACTGAATACTGGCTAAACCTTAGGCACAGAGAAACCAATGAATGCTCAGGGGTAGGTGGGATGGTGGGGGCAGTGAGTGATGGCATTCTGCCGCCTAGCTCCATAACCATTCTATTTATAAATTGAGATTTGATACCATAACCTGAAATCTCACTGTGCTCCCTGCTGCTGCCACTTGGCTGCCTATGAATGATTAATGAGCAGATGCTGAACTGTAGAGACCATTATTGTTCTTTTTCTCCTCTCCCTCTGTATTCTCTCTATCCATTGCTCTATACACCGTTTCCTTTGGGGAGGCAGGGGATAACGCTGCATGAGCTAGTATTTTTCTCTGCTTACTTGGCCAGATTGCAGTGAATACACTGCAAAAATGTTGATGTCCTGATATTTAGAAAGCACCTGAGACAGAATAAGTGCAGACTGTAACAGGGTTTCAAAAAATGACCAAAAACAAACACTGTATATAAGTAGGAGATGCAGCCATTGTGACATCTCCCATGAGACTTTGCACTGCAGTTCGGAAGGCATGAGTTTGGGCCTTTGTCAGAATATTATGTACTTGATGATTCACCCGTTTTCTGAATCAGTTAGTCCTTGTGAGAGTCATGGGGGTCCCAGAGCTGATCTCGGCTACTTATGGGCAGTGTTGGGAGTAACGCATTACAAAAGTAATGCATTACAGTAACAGATTACTTTTTGCTGTAAAGCAGTAGTGTAAGGCATTACTAATCAATTTTCAGTAATATTTTACTCAACACATGTCCAGTAGTGCTTGCATTACCACACACTTTTCATCCATAATTGAATTGCTGAAAAAATAAATAAATAAAAAAACAGCAAGACTGTGAGACCTTAAGGAATGAAAAATGCAGCAGGACAGTTCTATTTCCTGCTGGTGTTCAGCCAGTGGGTGAAGATGGCAGAAGACAGTATATTGTCCACATGGATGTATGGTCATTATTAACCCTAACTGCTTTACAGAAGCTAGTTAGCATGAGCCATGTGATTAGCAATGACAACACTGGAAAAAATCAAAGTCTTACCAAGTGTATTTTTCTCATTTCTAGTCCAAATATGTCACCATACTTTAAATAAAACATAATCACCTAAAGAGTAACTTTTCAGCGAGATATAAGAACTTAATTTTAGAGAATAGATCTGGAAAATATTTTTTCGAGAAATCTTACAAGATAATTTTCATTTGTTTCATTGGCAGATTTGTGCTTGAATTAAGCAAAAAAAAATGTGAATTAAGCAAAAAATCTGCCAGTGGAACAAGTGAAAATTATCTTGGTAAGATTTCTGACTGGAAATGAAAAAATATACTTGGTAAGATTTAGATTTTTGCAGTGAAGGTAAGCTTACATTTCTATGACTAGTTAGAATTCTTGATCGATTGCGGATTTATCTACCGGTGTCCTCGGTGCCGCGCCCCCTGTTTGAACATGTAAAATGTTGAAAAAAAATGCAAATGTTCCTGCCGGGATTCGAACATCGTAGACCGTAGCATTACTTACCAAGGGATCCGTCCGAATGTACTTCAGGGTGCAAATTTATGCGTCCCAAGGCTCTCCTATGGCTTCTGTTGGGCGGGGATTAATATTTGACTTTGGGGGGGGTTGGGTTCTACTGCACACACGCCATTTATAACAAGAGTCTGTAAGTACCTCAAAAGTAATACAGGAGTCATGTTACGCATTACAGTCCTGAGACAGTAGTATTGGAAGGTAAGGAATTACTTTTAGATAACAGTAATAAGTAATCTGTAATGTATTACATTTTGGAAGTAACTTGCACAACACTGTTTATGGGTGAAGTCTGAGTTTACCTTGGACGTGTTACCGGTTCATCCCAGGGCTGACACATATAGATGCACAACCATTCACTCTCACATTCACACATTTAGATTGACGACTTTAACCTATGAAGTGTATGTCTTTGGACAGTGGGAGCAAAACAGAGAAACCGGAGAGAACGTCTTAGCGTGTTCTTTTGTTGGAAGCTCCAAGAATAAGTCCGGATTCGTTGCAGTCTCATTTTTATAAATGTATTTTGATTTGATCTGATCACAAACAAAGCATTACTTCGTACCAAGGATCCACACCACGGAGGAAATGGATCCAGACATTCCAACACACATCACTTTTATAATCCTTGTAAACGGATCCCCAAACTATGGGCTGACCCCTTGTGGGCTAGGTGGGTTGGGTCACCAAAAATGGGCTGGTGTTACCTGACTCTTAAAGGCGGGGTGCAAGATGTTTTCCTGGAGCATTATTTTACTATATTGCTTAAAATCCCCTTCACACCCCGATTACAACCAATTAATTAAATGCTCTAACACAAAAATAGAAAAACGGAGTCACCTGTGGAACGGACAGGACTGAAAAAACACCATCCAATCATGTTAAGCGCCCAATTGAAATGATTGAACGGTGATATATCTGTCAAACTCAGCTGCCATTTGTCCCTCCCCCCTCCCCCCTCTGTGCGTACCCCTCTTCATGCACGAATCGCAGCGCTCGTGAACCCTCTGGAACAAGCATTGCGCATGCCAGTATTCTGGAGGCGTGGCTTCAGGGGATGTCTGAAGAAAGGGGTTTGGACTTTTGAATTGTGTATTTTCAAAATGTAGCTTGCTCGAACCGTTTTTCTAAGATCTCGTACCCCACCTTTAAGTCAAGCAGATGTAATACCTCAACTCTATTTAACCCTGCACTGACAGTATATCTTATCTCCTGTGATTTACAGTCCTATGTAGAAATGTGCATTTAAAATTGCATCTAATGGCAGATCTGAGTCCTGTGTTCATGTTACAACCAACCCATACTATCCTAAAAGCTTACTAAGTGAAACAAAGAAATCCTATCTTAAAACATTAACTACTGACTAATATGTGATTAAACTTAAGACTTCAAGTATCTAAATTAAAATAATACTTCAGAACCCACGCAGACAACATTCAAACTTCACACAGAAAGGCCCACGAAGGGTGACGCTGGAATGGAACCCACTATAGCTATCAGGCAATAGTGCTAGCCACTGCATTACCATGTCACCCATTTACTAGATTATAAAAGACCTAACTTCTTTACAATTTTACATTGATAAATATTGTTACTGATAAACCTGAGTGTCAAAAGAACAGTGTTGCTTTTCTTACTTTCATGAGTAAAAACAATGAAAAGCTCTTTTTTTATCTTTACTTAGATCAGTTAAATAAAGGTTAGACATCTTTAACTAATCTGTAATGTGAGCTCTTTTTTTTCATTTTAGAACTTGTAGGTTTAAGTAGTCAGATTGTCAGATTTGTGAACCTTAACAAATCTCTTTTTTAGACTCTCCTGCAAAACATTACTCACCATTAATAAATCTACTGGTGATTAAGGAAAGTATTCAGCTGCGCCTGAGTCTGAGTCCTAACATTCAACTCCTATGCCCTTGAATTGTTTTCTCAGTGATGTAAATGTTTGTTCGATTAATATTTTACTCCGGCGTTGCACCCCACATGCTCTGTCCTTACTCTTGTCTGTCTTGTAATTCTTCCTCCTGCCTGCTATCTTCTCTGCCTTTATCTTACTTTTTCTTGGTACATCTTGTCCAAGCTGCTATAACACTTGTCTGCGAGATGCTGTTTTTCAGACTGAACAGCACAAGAGGAAGCGTAGCAGAGGGAGGCTCGCGTGCTCTGGTGAGATGTCCGTGTATGGCGGACTGAAATACCTGCAGCAAGTAGATGAAAGCCTCAGCCTCGGAAAGCAGCAATTTAGAGGCAATACATGTATGATTGAACATTCGCAACGGGCAATCCAGATGTTGTACACTGCATAGGAAAGGTTAAATTCTCTCACAGTGGTTAAATGGTAATATGCTTGTGTGAGCAAATGATCAAGCTAGGCCAATCTGAACATCAGACCATACATGGAATCAAATACAAGTAGAAGCGATGGACAGAAAATGTTTTTTTTTTATTTTTGCAAGGGCAGGACCAATCCTGATAAGAAGTATGCAAGCAGCAAAAAAGTAAAAGCTAATACAAGCTGAGTTTAATAAATGTCAGTAATATATCATTTCTCAAGGACTTCCAGCGCTATACTTACATATATGAGGAAGGAAGGAATAACGTCTGAGAGCGTAAACTCGAGAAAGATGAAAGACAAACCGATCAGCAGTTGACCTGAGATAAGTGGGATGTGGCAGGATGTTGTGCAAAGACAGCAAGCATAAACACAACATCACTCGGTCAGTGTATGTGTGTGGGTGTGTGCATGTTTGCATTATGTGCCACATGATTGACATGTCAACGCAGGGGTTGCTGTGGTCCATAAGCTGTTAGAAAGGAGGTCACAGCAACATCACTCACTTGTCTGGCGGACAGTCAGCAGCCATAGTATGTGATGATGTATACACAACTCTGGCACATATGTCAGCGCCGGGTACTTAGACTGTCTAAATAGTGATGGGCATGAGATTCTGTGGTCTTTTTAAACGCAGTATTACAGTAAAACACACATGGATATAGACGCCAGCACTGTCAAGGCAAGAACTGAAGTACTTTCTTGATAGGTAGACAGCTATCACATCTGAATATATTTAATGAAATGTCTTGAATATTAAACATGGCTTAACTGTGGAATGAATAGGGCAGTATTCTACTTTTCAAAACCATTTAACAGCATGTCTATTCATTCAGCCTTTAAGTATCATTTTATAGTAAATTGTAGAAAATTATTTTACTTGTCCCGTTGGCGTCATCCCTGCACATGTTCATGGCTTATGCATCTCAACTCAGAGGTCACCCATTAGCTTTAAAAGGAAAAAAAAGTACCTGGTAATACCACGTTTGTATACCTGCATGTGCACAGTGCATATCTACCCATTAACGCTCACATGTACAGATGTAACGATTAGTGATTTTAGTCCTATGATTGTCGTCAGAGAAATAATTGTGGTTTCACGATTACTACAGTTATTTTGTGGGGGGGTTTATATGTGGGGGTGCGGTCCATGCCGTGCATACCACACAATGGGTAGCGCAAGACCATACGACCATACATCCCTTTGCAAAGTGCAACGTGTTACTAATTCCTCTACGTCTCCCGCTGTTGTAAAGCTCATTTACCTCTTCCCTACCTCCTGTAACGTTGTTTTCTCGTCCCCCAGAACAGGGCTCGCTCTACAGGCACATCACACTATTTTATGCAGTTGCCTTGTGATCAAACAGAGTGTGTTTACTGCATCATTTCGCAAGTTTTACCCTCAGAAAGCTTCTATGACAGTCTGAACTGCTGAAGAACGGCCTCACTGTGCCAAAGCTATGCAGCCTCACTGGAAAAAATATAAATCTTACCAAGTGTATTTCTTTCATTTTTCATCAAAATATCTCATCACACTTAAAATAAGACACAATCCCTTGAAGAGTAACTTTTCAGTGAGATATAAGAACTTATTTTCAGACAATAGATCTTGAAAATCTTATTTCAAGAAATCTTACCAAGATATTTTCACTTGTTCCACTGGCAGATTTTTTTTTTTGCTTAATTCAAGATTTTTTGTTTGTTTGTTCAATTCAAGCAAAAAAAGTGAAAATTATCTTGATAAGATTTCTTGAAATAAGATTTTCAAGATCTATTGTCTGAAAATAAGTTCTTATGTCTCACTGAAAAGTTACTCTTTAGGTGATTATGTCTTATTTGAAGTTTGATGAGATATTTTGACCAGAAATGAGAAAAATACACTTGGTAAGACTTTGATTTCTGCAGTGCTGATTGTTGTATATGGGTTGTGCAATGGTAGCCTAAAGCTGCATAGATGATGGTGACAAACGCAAACTCCTCCTTCTCTGTCATTGTCACTGGTGGAATGTTGAATTCAGCGCTAATGTAACGTTGCTTTCATTCCACACCATGACATCGTTACGACCCTACTCAGATGCATGCCTTATATGCAGAAGTGTAGGGAGATATTTAGATTTTTGAAGTAACTGAATTATTACAGACAACTTTTTAATAAAACAACAAAATATAAAATGAGTTCACTAAGACTTACATCCATAAAATGTAGTAGTTTTTGCCTTTATTTGACAGAATACTTATCCCATTAAATGTTTCCCAATAATGTTTCTGTTTACTAGCAGCTGTGCCTACTCCCTGTTAAAAATGAGGGTTTTCAGAGTTCGGTGGCAGATGTTCCACTTTCTCTAAAAGGTCAATTTTTAAATATTTGCTCCTGTTCCAAACCTGCTGACATCCTCTTTCATCTTTCAAACATCATGTTTCATCACAGAGGATGCTTTTCTTCAACCAGAAATGTGGATTTTTCTGTGACTCATGCATTTTTCCCAGAGAGGATCTTTGTCTCTATTTCAATTTTATGGAAACAAGTGGCCTTGTGTTCCAACCTGCATTAAAACCCACAAGTAAGAGGCATAATCTGAATGCACTGTGTACATGTCCAAAGAATTCTCATAAAGCTGGAATGCATCAGCATATCCATGTATTTTAGTTCGAAATTGCTCAATGCAAAAGGCCTAATTCAGAAATGTTGTAGTTTACACTGTAAAAATCTAAATCTTACCAAGTGTATTTTTCTCATTTCTAGTCAAAATATCTCATCACACTTAAAATAAG
>JAPQRP010000003.1:8641057-8652944 GCA_037367295.1 Apogon hyalosoma
GTAGTCTAGGAACACTGGGCTGCCCTGGGGAGCAAAATGGGGGGCTATGTGCCTTACTCAAGGGCACATCAGACACCTATTTCTTTGCCCAGTTCAGGGAATCGAATCTCTAACCTTCAATGCATCAGATGCCCCCCGTGTTACTGAAAATATCTGAAGTTCTAAAATATAAATTACAATGTTTTGCACAAAATATATGTAATGAAACACAAATATTTAATATCAGCAGTATCATAGGAAAACGTATTTGTCAAACATTTAGTTAGAAAAAAAATGTTTTTATGTGATATTAGCAGATCTATATTGATTTACTTTGAATTGGTAACATTTGTTAGATGTACTTAAGAGCTAGGTAGATTTTCTTTCATAGTTTTCAAGTATGTACAAAGGACTAATCATTTCAATATCATAAAACTTTACTTAATATCTTCATTATTTTTTCATACCCCCTCATTTTCGACATTAAAGTCTCCTCAATATTGTTAGATTTATCTCCTGAAGTTGTTTAAACTAAATCAATTAAGTGATTTCAGGATGTTTAATTCAACTGCATGTTTGCTAAAAGTAAGTTTTATCTAATTTATTCAGTAAATGTTGTGTTTGTTTATTAAGCAGTAATTCAACCTAGCCTCCCTTCCACAGCGTAAGGTTGACTTTTGACATAAGAGCTGATATTTACCATTCATTTATTTATCTAGTTTCTCTGTGATCGTCACTTCATTATTCAAAGGCCAAACAGACAATTTGCACCAGCAGATCGTGTTGCACATCAGTCCCACAAGGACCAATCAATGCTATTAGATCTATCAATGTGATTAGACACTTGTTTGGATCTTCCTTATTTCTCCTTTAAAATGCAGGTTCTGAGAAAGGTTGGGAGGTTTGTCTTTTAATTTATTCACAATTGATTCCCAATAGCTTGCCAAGTCACGGCCGTATCTTGCAGTGGATATAAACAGAGGCACATTTTCCTGAGTATTGGTATTAGCGGCTTTAATGACACAATCTGGAATGTCTGTGGATGTTGAGAGTGTTTTAATTGAACAAATGTGTCGAATTAAACTGTTTAACAAAGGAACATGAAAAAATATCAGCGTGCGTGGCTGTAGCAAATGTCAAGCATTTTAGATTCAGTAAGGATTGGAAATTTAGAAGACGTCAAGGCTTTTCATTTACGTTATTTGTAATGTTTGTGTTACACAAATTCCACACCGTTGTAGCTCCATAATCAATCCACAGCTTCCTCATCTACTACTTGAAGTAAGGCATGACACATTTCCAGGGCCAGATTTAGACTTGGTGAGGCCCTGAGCTACATAAAGCCCTGAGGCCCCCAACCCTTTTCAATTACACCAGTTGGTCTCAGAAAGCTTTAAAATATATATATATATATACATATATATATATATATGCCTTTTAATTATATGAAAAACATATTAGCTTTTAATTTTTGTTGATAATATTCAATAATAAAGATTGTGTAGTAAAATCACAAAAATTATATTAGCGAATCCTCTAAGTTACAATTTAAAACATTTTCTTTCTTGAGTTTGCAAAAGCAAAATCATTAATTATGTCATCAAAAGATATGCAATGCAACTTAGCACTTTCTATGCACATGATGCTAAGCCCAGACAACTTTTCTTTCATTTTTTTATTGTCTTTAGCTGTGAAAATGATCTTTCTCCTGAACAATTTGTTGCCATCATAATAGTCATAGTCATAGTCATAATAGTGCTTCCACATTAGAAGAATCTAATTGAATCTTGTCTTCAAAGATGATTTGATACAGATCTTTGTGTTGAATTTGTTCTTTTCCAGGATAATTCTGCTTGACATAATCATGGAAGTGCCTCAGTTCACCCGTGAGGTTAAACACAATTATATACACTAAAATTACATCAATTATCTAGTCTACTTACACAAGGAACATTGATACTAAATATTATGCATCACCTATAATTCATCTATCTAGTCAGTGCAATTATTGCCCCAATCTGGTTTTGGTTTGTACGATAAATGTAATATTAAGGCATAACATCATCCTTGACTTAATGCTTATGAACATTCTTACTAGTAGCAAACTGACTATTTATTAGTCAGTGTGAAGCATCTTATGCATAACCATATTCTGCAAGTAACTATACCGCACTTTAAATAATACTCTAGTTTCTGGTTATTGATAGGTAGCTGAAAGTAACTTAATCTGTGATGGTTAATATGAATAGATCTATTAGTAAAATATCTGACAGAAGACATTCTCTCAGATATAGAGAGACTTAATTTGGAGTTTTCTGAGCACTGTTAAGGCTTCAATTTTGTGATTTGTTTCATAAGAATAGATCATATTAAGTATTAAGGCCCAGTCTCAGCCTTCATGCTCATAGAGTCATAGATGGTCCTGGTCTGTGCCTGAGGGTTAAAGGTCAAATCCTCAGGTAAATGAAGACTTCCTCAGATATTTTTAAATCTTCATTGCCATTTAAACACTGATCTATAATGACTGCCAGACCATGGCGTTTTGTGACTGAAAACAGGTTTACTGAAGGAATCACTTTAAATAATGTATAAACCAGGTGTGTTGGTAGGCCTAAACGTGCATGACAACAAGAATGTAAGATGGAATATTAAAATACATCAAATCAGGGGGACACAAGTATATGTCATACTTTGCATCTTGTTTTTCCTGATACATTTTATTTAATTTGTGATTAATGATGCTGTTACTTAAAAAAGAGTGAATAAATTATTTGTCAAAGGCTGCTCACCTTCATCGCAGATTTAGCTGTGAAGGAAGTGAAAAAAGGAAAATGAAATAATAAAAATTCCCAGTAGTGTGAAGCATGTCTTTGTGTCATTAAAGTAACGCCACATGAACATTTGGTGATCAGGGATTAGGGTGGGGATCGGGCTTGGGCCTTTATGCTATTGGCTCTTCTTGCGGTACTCACACCTCATAATGTCCATATTGAGAAAAACATATGATTCAGATACAAGAGCTTCCTTGCTTAACTCTCAGAGGGAAGTAATGTGGAGGTTATTGAGGGAAAACTGTTCAGTAATATCCTAGTAGTTATGATCATCCAGATTAAAGCAAAATGATCCTTAGTGGCTGATAAAGACCCAGTACTAAGTTGCTAATAGGAATGTCAATAAGCAACTTGTTACTGGTAAACATGTGTACTGTAAGGTGTAAGGTGGTTTCATCTGAGACCTCATCAAGCCCAAAGTGAGACGCAGAAAGCTTTTAAATACCATATATCTTATCAGCTGTGTGGACACATTGCCTAAATACATCACTATTACAATGGTACCACCACAAGTCTTTGTCAAAATGGTGAGTCCCCGTGGGGCCAGAAGGCTCTTCAGAAGCCTTGTGACCCTGTTTAAGTGAAAGGAAGAAGACACCCGGAGCCACTCGCCACAGTTTTAATTGCCCTGGCAGAGGCAGACTGCTTTAGTTTGTGTGTTTCAGAGAGTTGTGGTTAGAGAGAGTGTGAATCCTGTGTCTTAACCTGATCTCTATGCGTATGTGCACATGGCATGTGTAAATCTGACACTGGTGTAGAGCACTCCACCATCCTATTTGGGCTGGTCCTCTTTAAAACCCTCTTACATAAGCCACTACTCTCAGATGTGTGATATCATAGAACTATTCTTGGCTTTTCCTCTGAAAAAGGCTCTTTGGTGGTAGATAAAGATTAGCCTATTCCTTAAATAATACATCGGAGCTCCCTCTCATCTCATCTGTCTCAATATATTGTCTCAATATGTTGAGTTTTTGTTTTTTTTGGATTGTCTTTGTGGGGATATCAGGGAAACAAATCAAGTGTTTTATCTTTGCCACCTCTACAGCCTCACAACAGCTGACCTGGATTCAATAGTCAAATGGAAGTACTACTTAATTCTGTAGCTGTCCTACATTTTTATATCTGAGATCAAACAGATGGAACTAATGTCATTAACTGGATGTTAATGCTCAAATTTTATTTTCTGCTTTTAATGGTTCATCATAATTTACAGAAAAGGGACCAGCTGGACTGAAAAGAGACTGTGGATTTCCAATAATGGTCATAAATAATCAGTCACCAAATAGTTTGATTAATAGAAAAAAATAGATTCTGTATAGCAAGCATTATAGTAATGCATTTGATGACCTCAAATTCAGTGACCCTGAAGGGTCACCCACCACCTAACCTATCCGGAGAGACTACATAAATTAAAAATTGATTATTATGCCCTGATTACTATGTTTTTCTTTCTTTTTTGTGTTTTATGTGAATATGAGTAGATGATACAAAACAATGTACACACATTTAAATGTTTTACATTTTATGTATATGTCACTAAAACACACTGACAACCCACAGTTCAATGAAGGGTTTATAGATTCCTCATGGCCGACTGCTAACCATATGCTTTTTTTTTTTTTTTTTTTTTTATGGCCAACCTTTAGCTGACTTTATGAACCAGTAATAACAAAAGGTCACAGTGTACATTTGCTCATGACACTGTGAAATCAACCAATTATTTTCCATCCAACAGAAAACCAAATGACAACTAGAAATATTTGCTCTCTAGTAGTCTTTTAATTTGTCTTATCTGCACATTTTGGTCTTATTTTTATACCCTTCCTTTTTCTCATCATAAAAAACCTCTTCAAGGTGGTCGAGAGGGGACTGGTCCAGTCGGTTTTGTTCGAGAAAATCAGTAGCTCTTATTAGAGATCCATAAGAGCATCTCCCAGTGTGGGTGTAGCAAACAGCTTTAGCTAAATGGAGATTAAGGCAACACTGGAAAGACCCCTTGAAGCCCTCTAAGACTGGTGGGTGATTTTGGATTTAGCAGTGGTAGTGAGATAAAGGCCTTTCTTCCTGCTTTAACTGATGGCTGTAATCCATGTGCTTGCAAGCCCTTCTGGTTGATTTGTGAACACAGACCCCATGGTTGGGTGTAGAAAGTGGTTTCCCACTGGTTGGGTGAAGACTTGTAGATTTAGGTTCCGGTTGAAATCTGTTAAAGACATAATGTAGCATTGAAACAGGTAAGCAATTTGGGTACATCCTCCAGCTAACATGCTCCATATGTAACTGACCTCAAATCTGCTGTTTTTTTACAAAGCAAAGAAGATAAATGTTTCATTTGATGTTTAACAAGCTGCATTGTACTGTCGTGGCTTAGAACATTTCAACGACATCCTAGTGTCAAGGGAATGTCGGTCCTGCTTTCTAAATGACTTTCCTCTGATCTTTTTTTATATTTGTGTAATTATGTGTTTCAGTTTCTATCTTTGCACCCATGTTACAGTACATTTTCAGAGTTAATCAGGTTTTGGATGAATGTCCAATTATACAAGCAGCACTATGATTAATGAGTAGAAAAGATGTCTCGAAGTTGATAGAAGCTTAATGAGAAGATCACAGTCATTCTTAAAGTTAGGAGGTGCTTGAACTCCTCAAGGCTTTAGTACACTTTAAGGAAATCTACAGGCATACCTCTTGGTCTCAGTCAGAATTATAATATCCTTGTGTTGATCGCTATCATGAATCACAAGTTCTGCTTAATCTCTACAAAGTATGTAATTAACCCTGCACTGATTCATATCGCTCATTAAATTAACAGAGATAGGACACTGAAAATAGAGCGCAGTGCCTTATTATCTCAGTTCAGCTGCTAGGTAGCCTCAGAGCCTGTGTGCCACAACATGCAGTACCTTACAGGCCCCTCCTAGAAAGTTATGCATGTCTGCAACGACAAAACAGGCAAAACCATGGTCACGCAATTATCACTTTAGTGTGATTTGGAAAAAGCACACACTGAAAATTACCAAAGGATGTAAATGCACTTATTAGAACAAAGAAAGTACAAAACCTCCACCAAAGCAGGTGAATTCTTAACAACATACAATCCCCAGCAATCACATTGGCATCTCACATTGGAGACGATGAACATTTATGACAGTTGCTAACAGTAGCAGACTTCTTCCGGTCCTAGAGCTTTATGACTGCGGCTCCAAAGTGAAGCCAAGTATCTTCAAGTGTAATACAGCTGAAGGCCACAGGATACTGCTCCAAAAAGCCCTAACTATCATAAGCCATGTTTACACAGAGACAAAAGGTGAGATGGTGATCCCACCTTTTTGCCACCATTGACTGATTTCCACAGCCAAGCCAAAGGAGTAACAGAGGTGAGGCAGGCTGGACTTTTACACAGCGGACCTGAATCCAAGGGGCGGTGACACAGCACAGCGTATAGTGTGGTGTATAACTTGCGTGTCAGAAATACCCCAAGTGTAGCGGCTAACCTCTCCAGAATCAGCCCGTCTTTCACCGTTCCACAAATGTTAGCATGGCTAAAGTCCTCCACCCAAAGTGACAACAGCTCATGGATCTTGGCGTCTCCCCAGTTCAACATCTTTCTGGTCACATTGCTATGTTTGTTCACGTACACAGCCTGCGCTCATTTCCACCTTTATCACAACTCTGTTACTACCTCCAGAGGCGTTACAGAGCCATGACAGAGGTGGGACCAAACGACCCCACCTTTTCGTTTACACAGACATTGTTCCGGAATAAAAGTGAAATATTCCCAGAACAGAAGTGCTGTGGAAAAGGGGCTGTAGACATACAGTTAGGTTCTCTCTGAATGTTGTACATTGTTTCTATGTCAGTATGGTCTTGTTTGCCTTATTTCAACCCTGAAATAGGTGGGTCAGTCCCTCTCAGATCCCCCAATGGCATTTTTAAACCCCACCCCCTCCAATTTTTATTAAATTTGGTATATACATAATTTGTTGCCAGAGAAGCCAAAATTTCAATTTTTAACTTTATTGGACTGACAGTTTTTGAGATATGGCAAATTCATTTTTTCACTTTTTTGCGAAAAAGGTCGTGGCAGCCTAATTTCAAATTGCTATAACTGAGCAACCACTGGTCCGATTTTAAAAAGCAAGATGTTTCTGTAAAGGGGAGACCACAAGGAATCTAAATCAAGAATTGTTTTGTACATTTTAGTACTTTTGAGTTGAATAACCTTTTGATTTATATTTTGACCTTGAAATTGACACTGTGGGACACACCCAACCTCTTTGACACTATTATGAAAAATGTAGCCCTACGTGTCAACTACAACATTTTTAAAAATCTTTTTTATTTTCATGTAAAACCATATAGAACATGACATGCCCATTCCTTCAGAGATCCATTCAGTGTCCTTTCTGTATACTTCCATACATAATGTCTCAAGTTGATGTATTCCAAGAAAGATGGTCAATCACAAATGAAAAGTCAATGAAAATTTCACAGCTATCTCAGTTTTATGAACACAGTGTCTCTTCATTTTGTTTTTTAACTGTCCTAATGGCTGGACCAGTGGTTGCTGAGTTACAGCAATTTGAAATTAGGCTGCCATGGCCTTTTTCACATAAAAGTGAAAAATTAAATTGCCATATCTTGAAAACCATTGGTCTGATAAAGTTAAAATTTCAAAATTTGGCTTTTCTGGCAATGAAGTACCTGTACACCAAATTTCATCAAAACTGGAGGAGGTGGGGTTTAACTCACTGGATGAACTGCAATGGACCGGCCCAGGTGACTGATACGATTTTAAGGCTAATAGAAGGCTCTGATGCTGTTTGACAGATGCATATGGCCTCCAAACTCTCCTGCCGAGTCAAATTTTCAGTTCTGTTTATTGGACAAAACAATAATCAGAAGCCGGTTGTTACATTAGGAGTATAATGTAATTATCATTTACATAACTAGCTTAACAGAAACACCTTTTTAAGTTAGGTTAATAGGTAAAAAGGTCATCAAATTATTGTGGTTCTGAGAATCTTTAATGAGGTTTAGAAACTCATGTTAAGAGCATTTTTTTCCAACTTTGACCTATAATAACAGAAATGTAATCTTCTGTAATCAGTAGAAAGTAACACACACTAAAATCAGGACAATTTGTCCAAAATTGTGGTCTATATAGACACATTTATTACATAAAAATATGACCTCAACTGCACATATAAAGGGTTATTATACAATGAAGTGGGTGATAATTGTTAGAGAGGAAGCTGCTACACTGAATGGTATACAGTACAGACTTCCTCAATCTCATCTTAATGCAAAAGTTAATTACAGCTATTTTTGCCCCTGGAGAAAATTACTGACCTATTGTTGAAAATGTCCTACAAAGTGAAGGAGAGAGAGAGCAAAACTTGATTAGCATAGAAATGACAAATGATAGGTGGGATGGGTGGAAATGAAGACCACTCTGAGCGGTGATGGTGCGTGTGTGTGTTAAAATGAACAGATGAAACTTAATACGTAGATATTTTAGAACGGAGAATATGCATAGATCACCAATTAGAGCATGGGTGTCAAACATCTGCCCCACAGGCCACACCCAGCCCACCAAAGGGTCCAATCTGGCCCGTGGGATGTATTTGTGAAACACAAACATTACACAGAAGATTTTAACAGTTAAGGGTGTCAAACTCATTTTAGTTCCGGTTCCACATACAGACTAATTCAATTCAAGTGAGTCGGACCAGTAAAATACCACCACAATTACCTATAAATAATGACAACCCCAATTTTTAAAATTAGATTTACATGAAAACTCATTCAGTCATTATCTAAACCTGTTTTATCCTCACTAGGGTTGCGGGGGTCACTGGAGCCTATCCCAGCTACTTATGGGTGAAGGCGGGGTTCACCCTGGACATGTCACCAGTTCATCACAGAGCTGACATATAGAGACAAACAAACACTGTCACATTCACACCTATGGGTGATTTAGATTAACCAGTTAACCTATTAGTGCACGTCTTTGGATGGTGGGAGACACGAGGAGAACATGCAAACTCCACACATGAAGGTCCCACCCCCATCGACTGGTGTTGGAATCGAACCCAGGACCTTCTTGCTGTGAGGCACGAGTGCTATCCACTGTACCACTGTGAAAATGCTTATATTTAACTATCCTTTCACAAAAAAAATGTGAATAACCCTGAACAAATATGACCAACATGAAATGTCTTAAGAGAAGTACAATTTAGACAATATTCTGTCTGTTAATAAACGTTTTATATATTTGAAGATCCACTGTGATCTATAAGTTGTAACGTACATGTGTAAATGATAAACTGAAGTATAATATTATTAAAATTGCACTTATTTTTCCTAAGAAATTACAGGTTCAGGTTATTCACATTTTTTTTAAAGGATCGCTTTAATACTTTCATCATGTAATTTTAGTTTGTTCACTTTAAATTGGTGCCTATAAAGAGAAGTGACAAGATTACATTATTTATAGGTTATTATTTTACTTTTCTGGCTCATCTGAATTGCACTTATTTTTCTTATAAAATGTCAGGTTGGTTGTAGTTCATGCTATTCACAATTTTTAAAGGATATGTTGTAGATGTAAACATTTTCATTATGTAATTGTACTTTTTTCACTGTTGTTATTTTACTGGTCTGGCCCCACTTGAGATCATATTGGTCTGTATGTGGCCCCTGAACTATAATGAGTTTTACACCCCCAAATTAGACTGACCAGGCCTAACATGTATTTTGTAAAATAGCCCTAAAGTTGCATATGACCAGGAAATCATCCACACATTCTTTTAAAAATTATTCATTTGATGCGATCACAATAATGCTTGACTACTTTTAGATTAAAGGTGGTGTCTTTGTTACTTACTTTCCATCTCTCTATGCATTTCCTTCCCCTTCATGCTCCTCAGCTGGATGTTTCTCTACTGGTGGACACAGCTCCCTCCTTCAACTTTCTACCATATTGCATTCTGCAGATTTTATGCTTGCTGCATCATATTTAGTTCATTACTTTGTTAACACACGAGAGAAACACTTTTCCATTTAGATTTTTCCTCCTCTGTGAGCATGAATTACTTTACAGCGGATGTACTTAAATGTGCTTATGTCGCAGTGGTGAAATTGAATAACAGGTGTGTGTAAAATGGCAATTACCATTTGAAGTTCGGGATATTTTAGTCTGCGTAAAGTGTGTGAGGAATCTGATGAAAACTGTCTACGTGTAGAGAACAGAAATGCTTTAAACTTGCCAACCTGAAGATGAATTATATTCCTAATCCGCTTTTCTCCCACTATCAAAACAAATGCAAATGGGCAAAAACAAGAGCCTTCCTATGTCCACATGGTAACACTCAAACACACACATGCTCAAACACAAACTGGGAAAGTAACCTTGAAAGGTCATATGTACGGAATCATCTGTTCCACCTATTTCCAGTTACACACAGAAGGTGCTACTAGCAGATATTTCAAATGAAAACTACAAAATGTCGTTGAAGTATTTCTAATTTTGCTTGCCTTGTAGCATAACTGCCTGAGTCGTATTTTTTCAGGCCATAACCAGTGATGCAAAATGAAGCAGCAGTGTTATTAAAGTTACATAGATATCACAATTTGGCCAAAAGCATGTCTTAGTCAATTATGCAATGAAGCTAACGGTTTTCCTTTTTAATTGGATTCAACATTTATTTAATGCTCAAGTTTGTTTTTTTAATTTAGAATAGAATAGAATAGAATAGAATAGAATAGAATAGAATAGAATAGAATAGAATTATTTGTCATATTCACATTGTACAACAAAATTCTTACTTTGAAGGTGCCCCTTTGCAGAGCATATACAGTCTAAGCAAAAGAACTATAACAATTTAACTTTAAATAAGGAGCCTATATAAATATAACTAAGCATATCTAACAAACTGTAAGAAATCTAAAAAAAATCTAAAAAGGGAGTCTAAATAAATATAAGTATGCATATCTAAAGAACTAAGCAAACTAACAACTCTAAATGTAAATGAGTAACCTAACAAAATAAATAAGAGTAAGCACCTAAAACCAACAGTAGCGGTAGCAGCAGTCGTAAAGTGCACCATGCATTATTGTTAACTTTATTAAATGAAGTGGCTACAGCCATGATAAAGTGACAACAGCACATGACATTAAGATTTTCAATTTTACTGCAAATGTTCATCAGTTCCTAATATCTGTTATCACTCTCCATAAGTAATTAGTCAGTAACTTCATATCAGTCCATTCATGCTTTCACTTCAATTCTAAATTCTTGCATGTTTTCACATCTGTACTGCAGTGATTTAAGCTATAAATATACAGTGTGACTGTATCAACATAAATCTGAAAATATGCATTATGATGCTCACCGTAACAGCGGGACTGACTTTACTTGTTTGTCTTTTGTCATTCCAGCTGTCATTTGCAGCCACAACTCCAGTATTGGCAGACAAGAAAAAGTACCCCAACTTCTTCCGCACAGTCCCGTCTGACAACGCCGTAAACCCGGCGGTGGTAAAGTTCCTCAACTACTACAACTGGAGCCGCGTGGGCACCCTCACACAGGATGTTCAGAGGTTCTCAGAGGTCAGTGGATACTACATTTATGAGTTTGTTAGTGGATATGAAATCTGTAATACTGCTCATGTGTTGTCGGCTTCTGGCACTTTGAAGTTCAGGGAAAGTGTTCAACAAACTGTACTGAAAAGTATTGGTGTTTTACCTTTTAGATGATGCTGATATGATTTAACCCATAAAGACCCAGTGCTATTTTTCTCTCTGTTTAATCTTTCTTAAGTAATTTATCACCATTTATTATAATATTATCCTCTGTATTTTGTGTTTCATCAATAAAAATCTGGTATTTTCCCATATTTAATTTGCACTGCAAAAAATCTAAATCTTACCAAGTGTATTTTTCTCATTTCTAGTCCAAATTTGTCATCACACTTAAAATAAGACATAATCACCTACAGAGTAACTTTTTAGTGAGATATAAGAACTTATTTTTAGACAATAGATCTTGAAAATCTTATTTCAAGAAATCTTAC
>JAPQRP010000003.1:8653044-8665420 GCA_037367295.1 Apogon hyalosoma
TTATTTTAAGTGTGATGAGATGTTTTGACTAGAAATGAGAAAAATACACTTGGTAAGATTTAGATTTTTTTCCAGTGTAAAAGCTCTGATTAAAGTAAAATGTCATAATATCAGAATCAGAGAAAAATGAAGAAAAGGTTACAGTGGCTGAAAGGTGTAAACACACTTCAGATACAGAAACAACGTGCATATTAAAAGAACGTGCTGCATATAAGAAAACAAATGCTAGAAGAAAATGCTCCAAATACAGAAACATGCTAAATAAACAGAAAAATGCTGCAAATATGGAAACACGCTGTAAGAAAAGAGTGCTGCAGACACTAAAAGAAATGCAAAAGGAAAATGCTGCATATCCACTTACACAACGGATGTGCTCCAGGCCTCCAGGGGCAGCACTGAGTTTTCACCTGAGAAACAGACAACGACAAGAGGAACAGTTTATGGTGGAAGGTCTTCATAATATTTTAAAAGATTAAGGCCAACTTAAAAAAAAAAAACAAAAAACGTCCCTTTATGTCTCTATATGCTCTCCCTCACGTCAAACATCACTTCAAACCTTCCACCATACACTGTTCTTCTCACCGTTGTCTGTTTCTGGGGTGAAAAATCAGCGCTGTAGCAGCTCTTTCCTGCTTTTGCAGCGCGTTTCCATATTTTAAGCGATTTCAGAAGTTAATAAACATTGTATACTGGAAGATGATTTTGGTCGCCAGTGGTTTTTTGGGTTTTTATGGGTTAAGTGAGTGTCAGCTAACTGGATTATATCTATCCTCCAGTAGCTGATTGAAATAGTATTTTTCCACCTACATCTTGATATTCCAAGATTAATATTTTGGAAATAGGAGTGAAGTTTAATTCGACCTTTTATATTTCACTAATGAATAAATAATGTTCTCTTCCACTTGTGTAGCAGAGAAACAAATGAGAGCAGATGTTATTTCTGTTGTGATGGAAATTAATCTTTACATAATCAGCCTACATTGCTTATTTTGGGCCTAGTCATTTCTGGATAGATGAAGAATATTATCTGTGTTAAATTAGCTCTCATAGCTACTTTCCTGACAATGTTTGTGCTCCACATGACAGGAAAAGCAAAGTACTGGATACATTTGGATTCTGCAAGGAAATGTCTACTGAGCTTTTTACCACTGAGTGGAGAGGAGATATGACAGTCTGTTTGGTCTCACGGAAACACAGCCACAACACATATCTGGTTAGAATGATGTTATACTGAAATAGATGGCACCTACTGACACAAACAGTCGATTTTCAGGAATGTTGAACATTATCTCAGAATGCAGATTTGCCATGTTTTTGCATAAGGACCCAAACTGGCTGGATGTACAAACGTCATATCATATAAGCGACATGGCAACGTTCAGATAAAAAAGCCGTGTCAGAGGTATTGAAAGCATAAATATGAGAAACGTATTGTTAGCACTTGCCTTGAGGCCTTGGTTGAAAACAATCTGCTCAGCAGCTGGGGGCGGGAGGTGGAGGTGGGGGGTGTATAAGAAGTCTCACTGCAAATCTCAGAGCCCAAATCCCTTTATCTCTCCTCTCCTGAAAGCGCCAAGGGGCTTAGGACGGGAAGAAGACGGACGGCCCGATTCAATCAACCTTCTCCGAGATTGGCCTCTAATCCTGATTTACAAATATGCAAACATCGCTTCCGTACTTCATGATTCGTACAATCCTCTGTCAAGTTCAGAGCATGCTGCTGTATGGCGCTGCTCAAAATTACTGTACGACAACTTGCAGCAATGCAAATGCCTGACGGAATGCCAAAGAAGAAATATTTGGATACCAGCAGAGATAGATTGTATAACGATAGATTCAATTTGAAGTTTTGGTGTTGCTTTCTTTTTTCCTTTTCAGCTTGCATGATTGTTTTAGATCAATAACATATTATTGTGTTCTCTCATTAATAATACAGCTTTTAACAGCCTGTATATGAAAACCGTCAGAAAATCCCTGCAGAAGTGGGAACAAATGGTCATAAATCCGTTTCATGTCCTACTGTATGTCTATGGTAGATGAGTCCAAACATTTAGATTTATTACTATCAAACTATAGGACAATTGTAACACAGTGTAAGAAATGACCCAAGTGTAAATCTACCATTTTATCATATTCCGCTGGGATGTAATTAAAAGAAATGGATGCCTATTTAACCTTCCTCTTGTGTTAGGGTCAGCACTGACCCATGTTAGGTTTTAAATGCATAAATGAGCCACATAATATTTGTTTATTGCACCAAGGCTTTTTGACTTGGTGTCAGCAGACAATAATACAAAAAAAATAATGTTTTTGCTAAATTATGAAATGCTCTGGTTGAAATTATGATCTTTGGGTTTTTAGGGTCAGTTTCAACCCAGTTATAAAAATACGATTAGAAAGCAATAATTAGAGCCAAAACTGAAGTCATAAGTGCACTGTCAGCCAACACACTGACAGCCAGCTCCTCTGCCAATCATGCGAGCGTTTGGGATTCTCGTTTTACCTTGTCGTCCATTATACCTGCACAAATACAAAACAAGCACAGACGGGCAGGTCCACATGTGAGGTCAGTTCAGTTCAGAGTTGGTGACTTGCAGAGTGCACATCAAGGGGTATACTGACAAAAAAAGGCCCAGAGGCTCACACCAAAAATATTAAAACCAATATTTTCATGAATAAGGAAGCCTAATAAGGTAACCAAGAGAGAGAAAGAAATTGGATGATAGATAATTGTTTTTAATGTATTTTACAGCTGATTGAAGACATGGGTCAAAACTGACCCGTTAACAAAAGACATGGTAACAGAAAGCTAACACAAGTGGAAGGATAAGTACAACAACCATCCATAAATAATACATTTTTGTAGATTTTGTTCATGTCAGTTAGGAAAACAGTAGTGAAATAGGTACATTGAGTTACATCATACTTTGATACAGTTTATCACAAGCAGAAATGTGACTGAAGCTGATACTACATGACTTATATTTGAGTCAGCCCTCTGTTCCCAGGTCCAACATGCATGATAGGAATGTAGTTCCATATGTAGGGACGAAGGCCTACAAACCATAATTGTAGGCAGTGGTGACCTGACAATCTGTGTCACCCACGGATAGGCCACCGTTGTCCGATCCCGAGTTTCAGTTATTGGCTCAAAGTTATAGGCCAACAACCTTTATCGGAATTAATATTAGACCTACGTTGAAAGGACAAAATATCAGGTTAGGCCTACTATCAATTTGCTATTGTAGACTAACTCAAGAAGAGTTTAAGTTTCCAAATGAGCAAATGAAAGAGCTCTTAAATTCTGTGGTCCAATCATGGGATGTCGGGTACGCTGTACAACAGATTGAAATCAGCCACCTATATGATCAACATTAAAGGCATGATGGAAATCGCTTTGGAAGAAAATGTTCAGTTTCTAGAAACAATGATGGTGATGGTGATGGTGATGGTGATGATGATGATGATGATGATGATGATGAAAATAACAATAACAATACCCCTACAAATCTGCACGATCTGTTGAGATAGTGGATCTGTGGCCAGGTGACAAAAAAAACTGGAATGCAAGTGATACTAGTGCTCTGAAAACCACCGTTTACAGAGGTGGATGTTTGTAGTTAATATTCAAACTGTCAAATGACAGACCTGACTGAGCTTACGCGCAGAGGCAGATTGTAGTTATAGTTAAAGTTAAAGTTAGTTGGCTCACATTGTTAGCTTTACTACATGACCCAGCTGTCTACTAGAACAGTGCTGTGTGTTTTGTTGAGGCCCTGCTGCTAGAGACGTACTGTTCATGGTCTACATCGGCATATTTTATTCCAAAGGATTCTGTAGACATCTTGTATGGACGGCAACAACTTCTCCTACAAATGTTTCAAATTAGAAATGAGTCTGTTTTTTTTGGTCACTTCAGAGGGAAACAAGCAGTGTATTATACCTGCAGCTGTATACTTGAAGTATCATCTTTAGTCCTCTTTGACTGAGACTGACACAAGACCAAGTAAAATATCGGCGATATCGAGACAAGACCTTGAAAAAGAGGTTTTGACATTAGTTTCTGCAGCATCCCCAAGTAATGTCTCTAATACACATAATAACCCTACATGGTATAGACATTATACATGTGTGTGCACAGCCACACACTGAATATCTTTTGCATTGGCATAATACGTTTTTCATTGTCATCTTCACCACCTCTGCATCTGTCTTTCTTACTTTTTCAATCTCTGTCATTCTCTCTCTCTCATACTGATGCACAGTGCTGTTTCCCACAGAGACTGCAAGGTTAATGTTATGTAACGCTTGTTGAGGATTCAGTCAGTGGCTTACACACTGCACACTTTACACACACACACACACACACACACACACACACACACACACACACACACACACACACACACACACATACAGTATGGTGTCCCCTGGGACTGTAACCTGTAAGATAAAGCCAGCTTGTCACTTCTATTTATAGACACCATTGAAACAGAAACACATGCACATGCACAAACCTGCATGCTTTTCATGGACGGACACTGATGTTCTGTTAATGGGGGTTCCTGGTTTACTGTGGTATGAGGTGACAGTGGTTAAAGACCATGTATTTGCGCTTATGAAGGTGTTTGTGCACACTGCACGTAGATACATGCACATACACACAGCAATCAACATTATTGAGATTTCCAGACAAAACGGGCTGGCTCAGGAACAGCCACCATCAGTCAGTCAGATGACAGACCTGACTGAGAACAGGATTATAACTGTCCTCTGCCTGGAACCCTCTGAGCCCGTATGTTTAATTACACTTTGAACACTAATAAAGTCCACCTCTTTCATTTCCTCTATGTCTTTGTCTCTCTCCATTTCACCGCAAACTTCATTTTTAACCATTTCACAGGCTTTTGCTGTTCTTTAGCATGTGCTGAAATAAAAAATAAAACCATGTATCAGCCCCTTCCGGAATGACTCACTTGTGCCATGGTACAGTGTATATAAGGCCATGAAAGGAAACCATTCGAGGGCTTGTCATGAGGCTGTAGTGCAACCATTTGTCATGCTATTTATTATAAGCACGTGACTGGAATTATAATCTGAACTCCTGGAGGTTGAATGGTGATTTGTATGGCAGTGTAGCAGTGTGAGAGACAGATGTGTGTAAGGCCCCTCCCCCTCTAGACTCCCACCTCAGTTAAACCTTCGCTGCATGAAACAATGAATTTGTGATGGAGGTGGAGATGCAGTGTGCATACATAAAGTGGAGACAGACGGACAGACAGACGTAGTAAACAGTAAAAAGCACCTGGTACCGCTTTGGTATGTGTGACACACTAGTCTAATAAACACACACACATAAGCTTAGACACATGGCAAAGGGGCTTCACACTTCGAGCATGCCTTGGGATGATGTGCTAATGATTTAATGTTAGACCACTGTGGTCTGTCTCACAGTGTCATACTGGCACTGTGTGAATCATCAAAAGCTGCTCATCATCTGGAGACCAAGACTCTTCAGGACACTTCAGTTGTGGACCAGCTGAATGGTGGCATTCATATGGTTTGGGGCATTTTTATTTGGTGACAAATACAACACTCATCTGGGTGGCCAGAAACCTTTTGAGAATCTTGAGAGCAAATTATATTAAAATTATAGTTTGGAATTTTACACAATATGTATTTATGCCTCAGGCACAAATGCCGTTATGAACAGCTACGAACACCATGCGAATGATTTATGGACCACTTCATACAACCTTCTCAAAGCGGCCTTACAAGAATGGAGTGTTTGTAGACCGTTCCTAAGTTTGTAGCCAGGTGGATGATCTTGTGCAAGATTTTGTTCAAACACGCTGGGAAATCCCCTTTTGTATGGTGCCCTAATGGATGCCTGAGGAACAACCTAAGAACAACACACAACATTTGTGAATCAGGAGGCCTTTCCAGAACCCCATGTTCCTGGCCGTAGGTGGATCACAAGAACACACTGTGTTATTATTAGGGGCCCCTTACGGCATTCACATGAACAAACGCAAAGAGATTCACACGTCAGTCTTAAGGTAAACGTAAGGTGTTCGTAATAGGCAGTAGTGCATTATTTGTGTGGCATTCGTGGCATTCTTAGAGGGGGTCATATATAAATTTTCAAGACAGAGTGAATGACTGGACTCAAACATACAGTGCTGAAGGGAAAGTGTTTTATTGACAGAAAAATACACATGAAAAAGCAACACAAAACCTGCAGAGATAATGCACAGTCACAGGGTGATGGATGTGCGTGTCCATCTGTCCATCACACACAAAAACGTTTTGATGTTCAGTTCCCTCTATAATTTTTGTGTATCTTAGTTTTATTCTTATACCCTCTACTTCAAATTTCTTCATTTGATGTCTTATTATTACTCCTAATTTTTAACAGGACAGGTCAGTTTTCCTGCATATTTTTCAGTAATGTGTATTTCAGCACCATGGACAGCATACGATCCCAAACACACAAAACGCTCATTCACGTTCTAAAACGCTTAATGAAAAAAGCTTAACGTAGCTTAATATCTGAAAAGAGCGTCAATCATCACCAAATTATATGTGGACATCTCTAATGCTGGGATAGGCTTCAGCACCCCTGCAACCGTCTCGAGGATAAAGCGGTTCAGAAAATGAATGAATGAATGAATGAATGAATGAATGAACAGTACTCTAAGGTTAAGCTATATTAAGTTTTTTTCCAGAGGTGAAAGTGGACATGACTACAGATGTCCACACGAACTTTGGAGATGATTGATCACTGTTCTGGGGCATTAAACTGCGTTAAGCTTTTTTTTATGTTAACCTTTTTAGAATGTCCCTCTTCTTCTGCTGCTGTGGGACTGAAACAGCGGCCACTACTGCTTGATCTTCCTTTTCTTCATCTTGTAGCTGCAGAAGTTTCAGTCTTGTGGGCATTATTGGCATCTTGAATACGATGCTCATGACATGGGACTTTTAGTATCAGGCCACTGTTTATTTACCGATCTAAAGATTCTGAAACAACATAAGATCCTCCTACCAGCGACTTGAGAGTGTGTAAGTTGCACATAGGGATGATGTACATCCACCTTATGACAAAATAATTCATGAAGTGGCCGTTGGACTGATGTAGAAAGGTCACAAGGCACCCTTACGAAGACTGTGACAACTGTATGGTGTTTGTACGACACAAAATCACATCATTTTCTCACAGAGGCCTCAAGTTGCTCTTGTGTTTTGAACGGCAGCTGTACCAACTTCATAAGACGGCCGTAAGAAACTACTGCTCCCTCCACGAATGTCTACAAACTTCAGATCTTGTACGAACTGGGACATTTGTATGAACCCGTCATTAGTAAGAAGCTTTGTGACTGAGGCTTTAGTGGTAGTTGTTGTTGAGGTTGTATTTAATATTTTATATTTTATTAATGAACACTGATGCTTTACACATTTGACAGTGGCCCTTCTGTTGTTTTGTCATGTATGGGTGTGTATATTATGTAATTGTATTGTGTATGCATGTGTGTGTGTGTGTGTGTGTGTGTGTGTGTGTGTGTGTGTGTGTGTGTGCGTGTGTGTGTGTGTGTGCGTGTTCAGCCTTGCAGGATTATTTTTCCTCTGTATTTACTGCTGGGGGATTCCCAGGCTGCCCCAAACAATGGAGGATGTTTTTTGTTACAGCAGAAAGCTGCTCACTTTTCCCCTCCTACCATCCCTCAATCCATCTGTCCCCCCACCCCACCCCACCCCACTCCCTCTCTCTCACTCTTACACACTCTGAACACAGACGCATTTGTCTCTTTTTTCCATCTCGGTGGAGGAAACACAAAATCAAACCAATAAAAATCCTCTTGTAAAGACTGCTTTCTTCTGAAAGGTGAATGGCAGTGTGTGTCAGCTATTGTGCTGTGGATGTTTGTGAGTGTGTATTTTTGCACAGATTTTACACAAAAATCTCTCTGTATGTTTTGTCTGTGTGGTGTTGTCGCATGTTGTTCCCTCTACCTGCTCCAGCTCACCTCTTTAAACAAACAACTAACCAGCTGCCACCATTTCTGGTCCAAGCCGGTCTCTTTTTAGCATTACAGCGACTGGGATATTTTAGATCAATGCTCAACATAACAGCACATTGTACCTTGTCCAGACCACCAAGCCAATTGTTCCTCAAGAGCAAAACCTGGTTGTATTGATCCACTTCTGCCTCCCTGTTGTTTCAGCTCAGCGAGCAGTACATTGGAGGGAATGTTTGTACAGAAGTGAATGATGTACACAGTGATTTTAGAGCTCCCTCCAGGGTACCAGTGGAGGAGCAGATTATGACAGCAAACATTTAGAGACAGCCAAATAATATGGAGGATGCTCAAACTCATTGATTTCTTTTTTATTTTTAATGGCACCAATCTTCTAGCTGATAACATTAAAGCTTAATGACTAATAGTAGACATAGTTATAGTGCTATTAATGGCAGTCAATGTTTTTTCTCAGGCTGTCTAAGTACCCTAATCTCTGTGAGGTGGTTTTGCCTTAAAGCTGTCTCTAATGTATGAAACACTCAGTTTTCCTCATTGAATATATTCCTACAGAAGACTGTGGTTATCTTTTGTCTGCAGCTGAACCAACAATAATAATAACAACATAACTGGTTTTCATGGTTTAGGACTAACATCAGATACACAGTAACTTCTTATTTTTTTTTCCATTTGTCTGCCTTCCTTTTGTCTTCTCTTTGTCTTTATGCTCATTGTTCTTAATGTCACCTTTGTCCTGCCTCCCAAACTTCACGAAAGAATACTGCTTCCAAGTTTTACATACATCGCATATGTGTTTTAACCCTTTTACCCTGAGCCTAAAATGGTCCACCTGGACTTTTTTTTTTTCTATTTTCACCATAAAAAGCTCCAAAAATGTGCTTTTTAACAGTATAGGTCAGTTTTCCTGCATATTTTTCAGTAATGTGTATTTCAGCACCATGGACAGCATACAATCCCAAACACACAAAGCGCTCATTTTGCACTTTACATTTGCCCATTTTTTCAGAACACATAGAACTTTCAATATCTCACAGTCATTTACAATTTACTGCATGTTTTAACAGTTTAAAATGAAGAACACAAAACAACAAAACATTTTTTTTAGTAGAGAAAAAACACTGAAATTAATACCTCTGCTCCATCTTAGCTTTAGCAGTGTGAATTATCTGACTTCATGCTGACAAAACCTGTACTATCAGGAAGCAAATTGTGCTTAAGTAGCAGTATGACACAAACAGTCATAGCTGACCAACTGGTGTCTTCATAAAACTTTTATTTATATCTTTGTGTCAAGTAGAGTCAAGCAATAAAGGACAGAATAGTTCTAAAGAAGCAAAACTTGATTAATGCATTTTTTTAAAGGTTAATCAGTTGTACTTAAAAAGTCAGATGACTTGGCCCAAAGACCAAAAGACGTGAATTAAAATCCCAATCAACAACCTGAATCACAATTTTCTCAACTTATAAAACACAGGAAAATGACAAGCAAATTAAGCATTTCTCTAGTTTTCTCTAGTTTCTGGAGCCTGTCAGCAGTGGCTTTTTGTTGCTGTTATCTGACTCTGTATTTGGCAGCATTTTGGGCCAAAATTATTACAATATTTTGACAATATCTAGATGAAGTAAGCAAACACATCCAGTGAATACAGTGAATCAAAAACCTTTTCCCTTAAGCATAACTCTGAATCAACCCTCTATTATAGCAATACTCACCCTGAAACATAAAATGAATAATGATTGAATGGATAATCAAATATACTGTATAGATATGTCTAAATATGAGTGTGCAGTGTAGTTATTACTAAGACAGTAAACCCTGTATTTGAAGCTGCTTATAGGCACATGAGTAATATGTATGTTATCCTTTTAACCCTATAATGCTGAATGTATTATATTTGATACACTAATTTTTGAAGCCCTCTACATGATCAGTGTGATATTTTTTTTTCATGAAAAACCTGATGTATACAATTAGATACATGCAATACACTGACAATCCACCAGGGGGGAGGGATTCATTCACCAGAGGCCTTTCCAGTGACACTCCAAGACTGTCATTAATAATGGAGGAAGAACTTTATCAATTTAGAAAAGAAATTACCAATTTGTTAGACATTTTTGTGTTATAGTATGTTTTTGTTTGTTCAAAAATAATAATATTTGAGCATTGAGACCCGATGTATCAAATATGATACCAAATTGAAAATCATACATGGAAATTGATATTCGAAAAAAAAAATGTTTTGGTTCTTCAGAAGGACCAACAAAGGCTCCAGTTTCAAAGAAATGGAATTTTCTGTCAGTGATTTAATGGTTCAAGCTTTACAGGGTTGAGCCCCAAAGTCACAATATTCTGACAAACAACATAACAGAAAGACACAGGCAGCTTTTTGAAATCTTGATATTAAAACTGAATATTAAAAAAAAAAACAACTCTGGTGCCTAAAGGGTTAATACATAACTGATTAATAAATCAATGTACGGACCAGCTGATTCTCACAGTTAGAGACAAACATAGAACAGATGAACACATTCACCTCTTAACCGATGCCTCTGACCTGCGAGTCTGAGCTTGGCACACTCACTTGAGTTTTGCACTTTCTGATCCCTCAATATGGCCCATAATGCCAGGCTATTGCGTGGGGGGAGAGACTTACGGCCTCAGGGCATGACCGGGGGACATTATAAAAATCTGACCTAAGAGGACGGAGACGACACTAGCGAGCATCAGCACAGAAACCTTCGACATGCAATGTTTCTACCTCATTAAACTCAGATGTAACTATAAGGGTTTAGTTGTTCCTGTGCCAGGTCCTGATGGCTCACCAGCACGGTTTACACGAAGACCTAAGTGGAACAGAGATATTATTCATATTATAAAGTACACCTGTGCTTTCCTTGCTATGACAAGTGAAAATGTCTGGTGGGAAAAAAAAAAAAAAAGTCTTTTCTACAAGAGTACGAAGCCAGAGGGATGAATCATGTGTGTTTGTGGGAGAGAGGGAGAGAAAGAGGCAGTATGATAAACCACCTCCAGCTCTTCATCGCGGTGGGGTACCTGCAGCATTCTGCTTCTTCACTGATCCCATTACCTACCATTCTACTGAATCGATACATCAAAGCAGACGTGCAGCTGCTGGAGATGCAGTTACAGTACTCCACATGTCTCCTTTTCTGCAAACAATGAATAACCAGTTGGGATAATTCAAAGCATACATTTGTCTGCTCTAGCATTTTGTCTTGGAAATACAAACAATTTTTGACAGATAGACGCTGAACATTGTCAAAAAAAAAATAGTTTTGTCTTCAGTACCGAATGTGTCTGAGAAATATCTCTCTATCGCAAGGTCAGACATACTGCAAACAAGTTAGAAGAGCTGCTGCATCTTTATAACACTGTAATATAGTTCTAAGGAACAGTCCTAGTCCAGCTTTAGGTTTGTTGGTTTAGTAAAGTTCTAATGTCCACACATATGCATTTGTCAGTCTCTGTATTTCGATCCAATCTGGATATATGTGTGTATGTACAGCAGGAAAAACAAGTTTCAGGGACAAAACAGCTTCTATAAACCAAAGAGGTCGTATTTAGTGTGACCTCCTTTTGCACTTTACATTTCTTTAACCCTTTAGTTCAGACAATATGATATTTATTGCATTCATTTTCTGATCTTTTATACCAGGTTTCATTCAACAAGTGTCTGGTGTTTTTAATTGTTTGCGCTGCTTCTTGTCATGGGGTCAGAGGTCACACTAAATAATGACTTTAATCTTTAGAACCCATTAAGTTCTGTATTTTCTTGTTGTATCTGAGGAAAAGAGAATGATAGACAAATACGTGTTGTCATTTCAATCCTGCAAAAACAACACAGCTAAAGGTGGTTTAAGACTTTTGCACGGTGCTGTATAATGTATAGTATGTGTAAAATATAGAAAATACAATGACATTATTCTAGCATACATAATATCCTTTACTGTGTTAAATGAATTCAGACATATGTGATTATTTTTTAAAGAAAGATACATTTCATTTTCAAGTTCATAACACTGGTCAACAAGTAAAATGCTTCCAGAATAAAAGTAATTAATTTTACCACGTGTGAGTCACTGATAAAGAAAAATCAAGTCAAAATGCTGGTTGGCTGAAGTTTCCAAGATACAGTCTTTGGTCAAAATGTGAAATTTGAGAATTAATGAGAGAATGGGTTTTACTCCAAAGGAATATTTGTCTCAGAGCTACCAGATCTACAGTTGCAGAAAAAAATCATTAGACCACCCCTTGTTTTCTTCATTTTCTTGTTCATTTTAATGCCTGGTCCAACTAAAGGTACATTTGTTTGGAC
>JAPQRP010000003.1:8700325-8711840 GCA_037367295.1 Apogon hyalosoma
TTCTAATCCAAGGCAGCTGTAAACAAATGAGTCTTTAACCTTGATCTAAAAGAACAGAGTTTCAGCAGTTTTCTGGTAGTTTGTTCCAGATGTGTGGAGCATAAAAACTAAAAGTCTCTTCTCCCTGTTTGGTTCTGACTCTGGGGATAGAGCGCAAACCTGTACCTGAGGACCTGAGCAGTCTGGATGGTTCATACGGTAGGAGAGTGATCGCGCTGGGGCTGTGCAGTATTGATCTGACTGCTGTCGGGGGCCACAGAGAAGAGGGCTGACATTAGGCAGACGAGCCTTACAGCACATAGAGAGTAAAGATAACTGTGAGAAGCACAGGACAATGTACGCTGGAATTCACCAGGGAGGGCTGGTGGAAAGAGACATTTTAGAGGATGACAAGTATGCAGCTATAGGTTTATACCGTTGTTCTTTTTCTGCAGTTTCATCATCTTGGTATCACTGTCTTTCTGGATAATGGCGAGAAGCACAGCCTGAGGCCTGATGGCCATCTCAAACAGACGCACAGGGGTGAGATAGGACTGTGTGCATGTGTGTGTGTGTGTGTGTGTGTGTGTGTGCGTGCGTGTGTGTGTGTAGGCGCTTCACAGTTACATCCACATCTAGTGTTCCCACCTCAAACCTTGAAAACCCGGAGGATGTCACACCTGCAGCTCACAGAACAACATCTCATTTGACCTCAGCACTTCTGTCACTAACTGTATTCTCACCTTCATAGACAAAGTGACCTGCAGATAGCCACGTCTCACCATGTAACGTTAAAAATGTCCTCCCAAATATAGAGAAATACTGTTTGCTCACACAACTATACAAAGACACACACACGACTAGACATACCAATTGCTCCATCAGCCTTCTTTGTGAAACAGGTTTGAATGCCCTTTGAATACTCGACAAGGAACACCTGTCTGGGTCAATACAGTCTGGTAAGGTTGTCTAAGCTGCACAGGCACATAATACCTTGTGGAAAGAGGCTTTACAGTAACTTCTTTGAATTTTGGTCAAAGGAGGTTAATTTAATCTTTGTAGCACAGACATTTACTTCCAATTACAAATGTCAGAGTCTTTGCCTCTGCTTGTGTTTGATATACTTTGCATATTCTGCTAACATTGTATACACTCGAGGGAATAAATTGGGCGGTTGCTAAAATAACCACAGACCATTTTACTAAGATTTGTGATCGCTCCACTTTTACGACTGCGAAGGGTAATTATGGTCGGAACGCTAATGCACAGCGAGTGCATGACAGTGCAGCTACTCCACCAACCTGTGTACATGCACGTAGTCATTATGGGTTTGAGTCAAGATCCCCCATTTTCAACCCACATTGCCTGACCCTGTTTACACATCACTGTTATCTGAATGTAATACCTGATGAGTTGAATCGAGGTGCGCTGCGCTGTCCTACTTACACTTCAGGCATAATTGCATATTGTTGGAAAGAGCAAAAGGATCTTGTTGGCATTGACAAGTCAAACTTACACCATGGTGTGAAATCGTTACCTCAGCCAAGGAAGTAATGTAATTGTCCCTTTCTCTTTATTGGTGTGTTTGCTGATTTGTTTTGTTGTTTTTTTTTTTTTTTTTGTTTAACTTAAAGGCAGCAGAGGGTGCAGGCCAAGGACAAAGCCATTACCTTTTGGAGCAAATCCATTAAAAGCAGCAGAGCTTTTCTAACACTGTGAGATGGTGGAGGTGTTTGATTGAATTACAAGCTTGTGGGGTCTTGGTGGAGGTATGTGTTCTACTGAATGGCCTTGTGGTAACCAGAGAATCGGGTGCACAGCGATCAGGTAAAGGCAAGGTGGAGGCCGTGGTATCAGAGGAGGAGAGCAGTGGGATAAGAAGATATAGGTCACGTGACATTACATGAATTTATATTGTTATGTATTCTGCTATGTTCAAATGACACTCTGTACCAGGTATGTCAAACTTAATTTCTTTAATTTTCTTTCTTTTTTTGGAGCCCAATTTGATCTTAAGTGGACCATACAAGGAAAATAATAGCATAATAGCCTATGTTTGTTTTAGGGCAAAACTAAATAACATTAAACATGAAAATATTTACATTTACAAACTGTCCACATTTTAAAAAAATGTGAACCACTTGAAAAAAGAATAAATTTAAGAAAAATAAGTGTGATTTTAACAATATTATTCCTTAATTTATCATTTATACTTGTGCATTATGGATCAGATCTACAAAAGGCACAAAACATTCAGTAACTGGCAGATTATTATTAAAATTGTACTTCATTTTCTTTAGACATTTCAGGTTGTTCATATTTGTTTAGGTTATTCACATGTAATTATTAAAGTATAGTTTGGTAAATAAATATTTCAATAATTTAATGTTTTTTTTGGGAGGGGGTGCACTAAAACAAAGAGAAAGTGTTTAGTTTTTTAATTTACAGGCATAATGTAACATTTTTTTCACACTAAACCAAGAAGTAAATTTGGAGTCATTATATTTATTCCTTAAGTACTTGTGGGACACAGAACATTTCTACAAAATATTGTTCGGTCATTTGTGCACCAACAGGCACCCCACATTTAATTTATTTTTGTGTTTTTGAATGTTCAATGTTCGTTTATGGCAAACACTGTAATTTACTGAGTGTTTTTGAACGTCTCACAGTATTCCCTGAGGTGCTGTGAATGTGACCTCATAATAATACCATAGCAGAGGCACGATGAAGGAAAAGAGGAGCAGATTCACTAGATTTTACCAACTTGAGTTAAAAAATAAAACCCCTTTTGCTATCAAGGAACCCGTAGACTCTTTTGTGCCACAAAGCTGTAACACGCCGTAAACCAGAAGTGAAACTTGACATGGTTCGAACGAGGAATTGTTTGTATGGAATAGAGGTTGACCAATTGGGTTTTTTAAAGGTGCCTATAATTGGATGGAATCAGGAGAGAAACTGCTGATATAGTAATCGGCTGATGACACCACCCTATTACTGCATAAAAACCCAATAAAAACTTGTTATTGTGCTTGCCTGAAGTGAACTGTCTTGGACCTTATGAGAAACCGAACAAGTGATACTGAATATTATAGTCAAAGTGAGAAACATATGTCAAATGAGTATGGGTCACTGAACATCAATGTGCAGTTTGTATCTTTTAAGCTGCTATTGTCCGTCTAAAGTCTGTACTAGTACTGACTCTGCACTAATTTGTAATAACCACAGCGGTTGTATGTGATCTTAAACCCCAGTGAATCTGTACCATGTCTGCGGGTAAAATACATTTTTAAAAAATGCCACCGTGAATGACCCACCTGATCCTTTGATACTATTATTTCTGAATATGCACATTTACATCCCTGTCTTTTGGGGGGATTTTTCAAGGTTTTGTGATTTCTCCATGAATTTAAACTGATCTAAACCACAGCAGAACACAAAACAACCTACAGGCCTCCAGGAATAATGCACTAGGGATTCTAAAGTTTTATACACCTTTGAGGTTTGTGTTGTGACGGAGCATGGAGACCCATTAGCAGGAATGAAAGTTGAAATGCTATGGAAGACCAAAATCTTGAAATGTGATCAGAAGGATGTCATACGTGGGAGCATACAGCTATTTTTTTTTTAATCTTTCAACAGGCAATTTAGTAATCTGTAACTTCAAGTAAAGTAAAACAAAGCCATTGCTTATCCAGTGTAAATGTGCAGCAGTTTTACATTACCAAAGGTTTACTATAGTCCTACAGTCCTACTAGTCCTGTACATTCTGCCGTCAACCCCTATCCAAGAGCCAAGTTCTGCTCATACCAGCAGTTTGTAAAACATCTGATTAATCAGCTTATCTCCAGCTTGGAAGTTCCAAATAAAAGACGATTATTTTAATTCATTTCTTAATTGCATTTACAGAGCAATCACTGCATCATGATGTGAACGTAAAATGACATACGGTGATAGAACTGCACAGAACAGTGTGACACATGCAAGTGCATAAGTGTAACATGATAACATATTTAGTGCATACATATAGACACACACTGAAGTGCACTCATGGAGCAAACATCAAAGATGCCACACAAAGACTGGGATTCAAACAGAGGGGTGGGATCCTGCTTCGCTACTTCAAAGCTTGCCATCTTTTTGAGGCAAAATTGGCTCTCGAGCTTCCTTCCCCATATTTCCCCCTCAGCTGTCTTTTAATCAGCCAATGCAAATGCTTTCCCTTTCTTTCTCATCTATCCATCTATTTCTCAATCTAACTGTCTGTGTGCTTTTTTTTTTTTTTTTTTTGCTGTCTCACTCCCCCTCTGTCTTGCAGGCTCTCACCTGTTTTGTTAGTGAGGCAGTAATATGTAAACCCAGTTAAATGTGTAATTAAGGAGCTCTGTAAGCAGATGGTGGATTGAATTAATTGAACAGTCTTGGTAGATGAAAAGGGATAGGAAGAAAAAGAGACAATGGGACGGAGGAAATAGAACAAGAGGGAGACAAAGAATGAGAACACATGGGAGAGATAAAGTGACAGAAGCCAAATTGATTTGAATATGTCTTCCGATATTGTCTCAAAGTTGAATTGCTTTTGTCTACCTTGTGTACATTTGCCAGACACTCCCTGACTTAAAATTGGTTATCTCTCTCCCATGGAGTATAAATCAATCCAAACAGACTTTCATTTATTGTGTTTCCTTTATATATATTGTTGTTTTAACCATAAATATTTATACATATTCATGTTTGGATGAGAAAAGCTTTCATTAGAAATTTAACATAGAATAAAAAACAACATTAGTAATATTTACTGATCATTTTCTCTAGCCAAATGTGAAACCGCGTGCCTAGATTTCTACCGGCATTACGTTTGCAAACACAGTTAATTTGGGCCGTCTCACTGACCGGATGTTGTTCCAAGGATATTAGCAAATGAATTGGCCCAAAGATAATTTTGTTTACCTCTGCAAACAAATCAATTCTAGCCACTTCTAATCAAATGAGATGCAGTGTGCAGGAGCTGAGACTCTTCCCTTTTTTTTTTTTTTTTTTCCTGCCAGTGCTCCAGTATCAGCAGAGCAATGTTCTAACCTTATCCTTATACCATTATGTTGCTTATCCCTCATTTTTTCATTGGGGTGAATTCATCTTGACTAAACATCGTGCCTAAAATAATATCTAGTGTATGTTTTTCCAATGCTTTCATTTCCCATGTATGTTAAAAGATGCCCTTTTCTCTTTTTACAGGGTCAAGTCATGTTTCGGAATGGAGAGAGAATGGGGACGATAAAATTCAACCAGTTTCAAGGTTTGTCAAACATTATTTTCCTCTATGAATTTTACAAACCTAGTTTTCAACTTGTTTAGAGCGGTTTGATGAAAAATGCATTTTTAAAGGATCATGAAAACGTTTTTGATCAAAACACAAACTGCAACCAAAAAAGTTTCCCTCAAGCATGAAGTGTGAACCATTGTCACATTTTGCAGGTTGGAAAGGATGGAGATGATGATAATAGGTTGAGAAATTAGTGGTTAAAACGTCTAGAATTGTTTGCGAAATACAAATAAATGAAAACAAATAAAATGTACTGGCGACTCGTCCAGTATGTGCCCCACCTTCGCCCATAGGTAGCTGGGACCCTAGTGACGATAAAGCGGATTCAGAAGATGAAGGAATGAATGAAATAAAATGTGAGGATTACTGAGGAAAGAAAGTAGTGCTGGAAGGGATAATATGTCAGTATTATGGTCTGTTCTGCATTGTTCACTGCTCTGTTTTAATTCTGCTTTTTTAAGAACTAGCATGTTGACCCATGGGGATCCACAGGTTCTAGATGAGGTTGTTTTCATGCTGTTGTGTATTCATGCATGCTGTATTGCATTTGTCCAGCAGTCACCGCCAAAGCATTGTGGGTATATCAACATGATTGTAAGGCTATTGTATTCCAAAATTACTAATGTCTCCCAAAATATTTGTTTTATCAATCTGCCATTGTTGTTCATCTGTTCCTTGACCAAAATTACTTAAATATGCCAAACTGCAGCAGTTAGCTCTTTCCGGATTTTGTGTGAATCCCCAGACACACACACTTTTATTTTCTGTCTTACAAGTGTTCACTGTGGCCTCCACCTGCGGCACAGACAACATCAATGCCATAAGAGAATTCCTCCCAGACGAGTATCTGCAGATCACGACCCACTGAGTTGATCGCTGTTGTTCTTTGATGTTTAAAGTCATCGAGGTTAGCCATTCAAAACGTAGAAAACTCCTCTTTCAAATGGCCACTGACTCATTCCATGACGATGCTTGAGAACTGAAGCAATGCGTCATGAAATCAGTTCGTTCTTTTTGAATAACCCTGTAGATCGTTTCAATCTAAACCTGTTGAATCAGGTGCTGTTTTGCCAAATTACTCCAAGGTTCTTTGAATCCTGAATGGAACCAGTTCAAGAACCAGACCTAATCTGGTAAAGAAGGCTTATGCGTGGGTTCAGGGAAGGTGAGGTGAAAACCGCACAGCGAAGCTCTTGGTAATTTGCTATAATTGATCTCGTCGTGGCTAGGGAAGGTTTGTACGTAAATGCATCAGTGCACTCTTCGCTTGTAGCATCCTGATGTTATTTTTCACCCAGCACGACTTGCAGAGTGGGAGAATAACTCAGAAATTGCATCTCTATGCAGGGGATTCCCAGCTCCTTGTCTCCCCAGACTGTATGTAGTGCACGGTGTGGTGCAGTTCAGCCCTCTCTGGCTAAACATCTTATCTCCTCCACTGCAGAGGGGCTCCATCCCCCAGATGCTTACACCACACTCCATGTGTGTAGAAAATGTGTGCAGTAGAGGACAATATTTCACTTTCGGGATGAAGCTGAATACCAATACTGTAGTTTTTTTTTTAACCCAGAAAGACCCAGTACTACTTTTGTGGCAGTTCCCAAAATGATTTATCACCATTTATTTCAATATTATCCTCTTTATTTTGCAGAGCTTTTTTCAGTAAAAATCGGGTATTTTCCTATATTTAATTCACTGATCATGTGTATGTTAATTGAAGCTCAGGTTAAAGTTGAACGATAATATATCGGAAACAGAGAAAACTGAAGAAAAAGTGACTTTTTCAGCAAGGTTTTTTACTTTTTCAGTGACTGAACATAAAAAGAAGTGTGTCCATCCATTAAAAAAATACATGGATTTTACTGGTGAATCAATGTTTCGGTAGCTACATATCAGTGTTTCCACGTTCACTACGGAGCCTCTGAACGTCCAAATGGGTCACATCTGATGACCATTAAAAGATGAATAACTGCATTTTACACCAATTATTTCATCATATCAAAAGGTTTAGTGGTTCAAAGGTTATTGAATATTTTAGATCAGTAGATGATTTTAGTTGCCAGTGGCTGTTTGGGTCTTTATGGGTTAATGAATACTTCTTTCATACAGACGTTTTAAAATAATTAGTGTCCCTGTGGAGCTTGTGTTCTTCCTAACTGTGAGTGCAGTGGGTTTTAAACTCCACCTGCTTGTGATGACAAGACAAGAGGGTGAAACAAGAGAGGAGAGAGAGTACCAACTGAAAAGGATGAGCACAGCCTGAAAAAACATAAGAACCACTTTGTTTAGATTATACCTTTTATTCATCTTTTGCTTTTTTGCTGGGCCTGCAATATGTGAAGCTGATCTTTCACATAGCTTTAAAATGTTTGTTTACTGCTGTTAATGACTAGCATAACAACGGATATTCCATTTAAGCCATGTAGTACTGCAAGCCAGTCAGTACAGTGAAACAAACCCAACAGGGTGATGCTTGCAGAGGGGCCTTGATCACCCTAAAGGGGTACATTATCACACTTATTACATGGCTCAATAATTTGTCAACAAATGATAATTTAAAAATGATTAAAGTCTATGATCAGTGCTTTGCCCAGAGCAACAGTCTGTTATCCACAGCAATGGTATGTTATACAGGAACAAGCAACTGTAGAATGTTGGACCAATTACAACGGACCAGAGTGGTGGCGAAAACAGAGTGGCGTCACTTCCAAAGATTCCCATTGTAAAAAATGGCAGACAAAATATGGATCTACTTCCGGGTTATGGAAGTGCCAACAGTTCCAAACATTTCTGTTGCAGCTGATCTAGCAACTCCAGCGCTAAGTTAATAAGATATCGTCAACTTTCAAATTATTTATTTATTTACGTATTTCGAACATGCAAAGAAACAAAATAAAACAAAACAGAGGAAAATAAGACAAAAACAAAATAACGTTCACATGAAAAGAGCCTATCATCAAGTACACGCAAGTCTGAATTTTGCATGGTTGAAAAGGAGTAGGAAGAAGTATAAACTTGTTTAATCCTACCCCCCAAGTGCGTTTACACCTTGATCACTAACTTAATACATGAATCAAACAATACATTTTCCCTAATTTTAGCATTCAACCCACAGCTAATACATAATGCAGTAATTGAATTATGCACAACAAAATGATCATAGTAGTACAGTCATACAAACAGACATCAACAGTTCAACAGTTTCCTTCAATAATTACAGCATATTTATCAATACATTGTCCATGAGCAAACAGCCCTCGTTCTCATTATTAAATACTGTACCTCATAAGAATCAATTATCAAGTGTATTTCCTGTGTTAGCGGACAATTATGTTGTAAATTAGTTTTCCTTGGTATTTGTTAGTGTTTGTATACATTTATATCTTGTACAAATGTTACGTTGGATTTTCAGCTGTAGCCCTGTAGTTAGCTACCTTGACTTCAATACCTGTTGAGATTTAACCACTATAACTACAAACTACGGAGTTTCTAAGATAAGGTAGCGTTAGTACAAATTTGGTAATCAGTAGGTTTTATTTTAGTTGTTTTGCTGAACCTGGTGGTGTTTAGTTGCGTTTATCTCCTAACGTCATGTGCTAATTAGCGTCATGTACTGCAGGTAGAAATATGGGTTCACTTTGCCAGTTTTTTCATTCTATTTGTAATTCATTAATGTTTCATAATGGCACATGATGCCTGTAAGTAGTTTTATCTGTCCTGCGCTTGTTCCGTAAACCTACTTACTGTAGTTATAAAGCTGGATGGCTAATTCTATGTTGAATTTAAAACGTTTCAAAGTAATAAATGCAGTCCTTTCAGGGGTCAACCTCACTACTCAAAAGCACAGCTGACACAAACATACATACAGTAGAGCAACAGCGGTTGGAAATATACTTGTGTGTGGTTTAGTTTGATATTTACCATGCACTAACGCACTCACTGCTGTCTGAGCGCACAGTTTGTTTTGGAACTATTGAGGCTTACATGAACCATGTGATCACCATAGGGATGACATTAAACTCTCTGTCTTTGGCTCTGGAATGGACTAGTCAGCAAAACTGTTAAATAAGTGCACCTATTTAACAGTTTATGGAAAACACCTTTATATTTCTTAACAATGTAATTCCATAAAATCCATATAAGTATAGTGGTAATCTAACAAACACGAATATAAATCAAATAAAGATATAAATAGCGGCTCTCTGCATATCTCTAATGTTTCCCATTTTCAAGTATGCATGCTGACAAACATAATCGTATTTACATTTTCTTATTGATGAGCACCGTTGACATTGATATGATAGTATAGCATGTGGAAATAGGACAAAGTGTGTGTCTTACTGGAGGACTGACCTGTTTGGCTGGGAGTTTGTGGGGCACTCAGTCTCAATTAATTTGTGACGCACATCTGCCCCCGTTTTTTTTTTTTTTGTCTTTCCTCCCTCAGCTCACGTTTTTTTTTTCCATTGCACAGTTCCATCAACAAAACCCTCTGCCCAGTTGCAGCTACTTCGTCTCTCTCTCTCTCTCTCTGTTTCTCTCAACTGTCCTCTGACCTCAATATATCCCTTCTGTCCCCCCTTTCCCCTTCACTCTATCACTTCTTTCTCACTTGTCAGGGGTTGCAGATTTGTCACCCCTTTGACACTCCAAGAGCTGGAGCTGGGTGGAGAGGAGAGACAAGGAGGGACAGCCCCATCTTGAATATTTCAAAAGGCAGTGATCCTCAACATGACCCTATTATCTGTCCTCAGCCTCTGATCCTCCATTTTACCCTGTCAGACATTCTTAGTCAGGGGCCTCGCTTTTATGCCCACTGTCTCTCTTGGGGATTAAAGATAGCTTGCCACCAGAGGTCTTGATCACAGTTGCAGTCCCTCCGAGTACTGATTCTAAATCAACACACGATGAGGCACACTAGATAAGGATGCATGGCCTTTGTCCATCCCAAAAGCAAAATTCACTAAGGTGAGGATGTGATGCGTTTGGGGAAAAGGTTAAGATGTTTCGGATCTTCAGATATATGTTACAGGATTCACTGACTACAACACCCCTCAAGTAAGAATTAATTTCCTGCTTTCCTGTCATCCTCTTCAGGAATCTGAACTCATAACACCCTCACTGCTGTCAGTTTACCTCCAGGCGATCGTCTGCACACACATCTCAACTTAAGTAGCACACACGAATATCACTGAACCACCAGTGTTTTTTAATGATGCACGTTACAGATTCACAGCCCTGACAGAAACTAAATAAAATGAACTTGATCAAAGACAAACTGACCTTGGGTGAAAGAACTCTTGACTTCATCAAATTTCCAAACGCTGCTACAATGACGGGTCAGACTGTGTTTCCTGTTAATAGGCTTTATAAAAGAGTTCTGCTGGAAATGAGGAACGGAAATCAGTGTTCAGACCAGCGTGAGGTTGTGCTTGAAAACAGTGAATGATCTCTGCCTGAGGTACACCACAGAGCTTTCATTTATTTTGTAGCCTGTCCGTTTGGAGAAAAATCCGATAAAGAACAGGAGAAAGAACCAAGACAGAGAGAAAGAACCGCAGAGAAAGAACCGTACTTTATAATAATGGATTAGATTTATATAGCGCTTTTCTATGAACGCATACTCAAAGGGGGCGTGTAGTGGAGCCAGTATTCATTCACTCTCACATTCTCACTCTGGTGGTGGTAAACTCCATCTGTTGCCACAGATGGTGCGTGGCTGCCAATTTGTGCCTCTGACCACCACCGAACTTTCATACACCAGTGTGAGTAGTAGCACTGGAGGCAGGGAGGGTGAAGTGTCTTGCCCAAGGACAGACTAGGACAGACATGACTAGGACAGAGCGGGATTCGAACCAATCCTTTGGTTACTGGACATCCCGCTCTACCTCCTGAGCCACAATTGCCCCCACACTTTACCCAACCATCTACCATTTTTTGGAAGTAGACAAATACTGCATTGCAACTTAATCTGACCTTTTAGCAGTGACACTGATTCAGTTCTTAAATATAGATGACTTATTAATATTATTATTAGTAGTATTATTTTATTTTATAAAAAGAGATAATAGTTGGCCAATGTTGGTTTTAACAAGTGTGTTTGAATGCAGTGAAATACAGTTGCGGAAATTATTAAACCACCCCTTGTTTTCTTCAATTTCTTGTTCATTTTAATGCCTGGTCCAACTAAAGGTACATTTGTTTGGACAAATA
>JAPQRP010000003.1:8712613-8725244 GCA_037367295.1 Apogon hyalosoma
AATATCTATGTCATTGTACTGACAAAAACAGTGCTTTGATTCTTTCCATGTTTTCTTTTCTGTCTGTTTTAGTCACATGATACACACAGGAGTTAGTACTTGATTGCAAAACTATTGTTTTTGATGACTTTTGATGGTCTAATAATTTTTTTCTGCAACTAGTTTTCTTGATGGTTGGTAGACTTTCAGTCCTGGATTTGGTGCTGATGTAAGGATTTGACTGAGGATTAGAATGAGGATTTACCACATGGAGTAAGTGTTGCCGCTTAAAAATAAATATTACATTACAGTACATGTATGGTCATTGTTGTGAGGGAACAGCTAGTGCTGCAATGAAAGCAGTTCTGATGCCCTAACATTTCTACTGTATATGCATCACACTGCCTTAACTATTACATAAACCCTGTTTCCAGAAATGTTGGGACATTTTCAAAAATAAGTTAAAATCTGTCTGTTTTCAACTTTATTCAAATTGCAAAGAACTATATTTTCACTGCTAATTTTTTGGCTGTATGCAAATCTTCAACAGCCCCAGACCATCACAGTTTTGCATCTTTCAGTATAACAGTGTAGATCAATTGTTGTCATGTAGAACCTGAGGTCTTTGTTCCTGAAAATAATCATGACAATCATCTGACCACAGCATGCATTTCTTCGTCTGTGAGTCCATCTCAGATGAGCTAACTTCTGGAGAATTCTGTGGTGTGTCTCTACGGAACTGATATATTTCTTCCTTCTCGTGGAATATAGTTTCAGGTTACAGTTCTAGATGCTGAGGTGAACTGCATAAGGTACCAACTTTCCTCCTGAGCTCATGTGGTTGTATTCATCATTGTAACATGATGGTTTTTCATGGGATGTTGCCTGAGGGCCCAAAGGTCAGACACACTAACAGAGGTTCTGCCCTTCACACACTGAGATTTCACCATATTACATACTATAGATGGTAAAGGAAAACATTAGATTACAAAAAATATTCTTTTTGAACTGACTGATAATTCTCTCATGATGTTTGGCCCAAAATGTTGTGTTGAGTGAATTCATTGGTGGATGCTCCTTTTGTGCCATTAGCATTAGCTGCTAACTGTGGACACTGTCAGAACTGTGTAGGGTTAATGGTTAAAGGTTAATTCCCTTTATTGCCCCTGAAAATAAACTTGGCCTCTGCATTTTACCCATCCTAATACACACAACAGTACCTATCATTAGCATTATCAGTTAGCATTAGTACCTATCATTAGCATTATCAGTTAGCATCAGTACATAGCTCATATTGGATGCAGTGAGCTGCCATTGAAGGTGTTCAGGGACCGAGTCCAGGTCTTCATCTGTAATGTGGTCAGCGACACAGACAAGAGACTTTACCTATACGTACCTGTTTTTAGATAACAGTGGATTTGTGTTACACGTGTTTACATGAACGCTTTAGTCTTATTTTATCTCTGGTACATGATTTTTGACTCTGTTTCAAAGATTAAAATGTAATTTGTTTAATATTTACAAAATACAATGAAGTTGTTCAGTGAAATCACTGAGAAATTTTTATTTCTACTAGTAAGTTTTGGCTTAGTTTTTAATTGCATTCTAGAAAATGTCCCAACGTTTCTGGAAATATGGGTTGTGGTTCTGGGACTTTTGTATGATAGACAAAATATTAATCAATAATCATTTGGAATGAAAAAAAAATACACATTTTATCTAAAATATATATATCACCAGCTTTATTCTATTTGTGTTCTTTCAATGTGAGGAACATTTCAGTTCTATATTATTAAACATTGAATAAAACTGAATTTATACTGGAATAATGAAACAACAAGGCATAAATAGTCAGTGCAGAGACTGAACAACAGGTTGAGCGCTGAAGCCATCAATATTCCCTGTGGGGATGGAGCACTGGGATAGTGTTTTAGCATCTCTAAGGAGCAGAGCCGACATATAATCCCTTCTGTTTAGATCCTGACAAAGGACGTGGTCAAGGGAAACATGGTCATTGATCCTCATTCAGCACTGAGAGGAAAAACACAAACCCTGATTGTATACACATGCACTGTGCAATTTACTGTGCAAAGCTGTTGAATGTAGTCAAACAATTTCAACATTTGCTGATGTTGTGATGCCAGAATCAAAGATCAAATGAGGGGAATTGGTGAAAGGGGCAGAAAAGGAGAACGTGGTGTCCTGTGATGCTACAATGGCTGATGTTATCTGTCATTTTCCTAGTCAAGGACAACGCTGCCGAGGAGTTCAATGGGCCTCTACAAGTGATAACAGTGGGAGCAGAGAGACATTGTTGTGTGTACACCAGAGGAAATCGCAGGGTGTTCACCAAAAAAAAAAAAAAACAGAATCAGAATAATCTGTCCTCTCTTCCTATCCCTCTCTCGTCTCCTCCCTTGTGTATACTCTGGGTAATCTTTATGAGTGACAGAAAGTAAAGGCCCATGTTTGCCTGGCAAGGTCATGCTTCCTTCAGTATTACACCTGAGGGATCCGTCGTTCTGAAAAGAGAAAACTGCTAAATCCTGAAATAGCTGTGTTTGTGCAGGACTCCAGACAGACATGTTGTTCACACGTCGGGTGTTCGGCAGTTTGCAGTCCCATGTCTATCTAAGGCTACGTTCAGACAGCAGGTCTTAATGCACAATTCAGATATTTTGGTGAAATCGGATTTTTTTGTGTGCTCGTTCATATTGGTCTGTCCCCAGGGTGGGCAACTAATTTTGTTATGGGGCCACATGAAAAACTTTGACAGTTGTTAAGGGCCAGACCAATACACCTGCAGCTCTGCTCAATATATATCTGTATAAAAACTAAATGAAACAATACAATGAAAATGTGGAGCACAGAATACAACTATTTAATGAATTTTCACAAAAAATATTTTTAAAAAAATGTACAAAACCAGCTCCACATTAACTTTACATGAAAAACAATAAATCCATCCACCTTTGTTTGCATATCTCAGTTCTTTTTATTTTTATTTACCTCTGACTTCAGTAAAGAAATAATTCCAGTCCATGTCTTGTTAAAAACTCTGCATTCTGAATCAGTCTTTCTTTTTTTGGCATTAGCTGATCACCAAACCAATCAGTGCATAAGCCTTATGCTAAGTAAGGAAAGTACGTGCAAAAAACACGTTCATTTAGCAGATCCTTCACAATAAAAGCAGTGCCGTTGTATTGGTTGCATCTTTTACAATGATATATATTTGCATTAACTTTTAATTTGCCAGTGACCTCATGCGGGCCAGTCAGGGTCAGCTATTGGGCTGCATGTGGCCCGCGGGCCATACAATGCCCAGGTCTGGTCTGTCCCAAGATTAGTTCTGTAAGGTTTACATCTAAAATGTGGTCTCACTGGCGATCGAGCTTTTATGTGTAAATAACATATGGATTTATGCTATTTCTTTTCTTTGTATTGTGTATGTTTTTTATCCTATCCTATGGACCTAGTTTTTCTGTCCTTAATAAAGCTTGAATGAATGAATATTACACATTAAATGCGACTTCTATCAGTTTAAAGTAGGGATGCACCAGTATCGGTCTGATACTGAGTGCGTGTACTGTTACTTGTACTCGTAAAAGTGCTCGGATACAACCAAACCGATACCACTTTACGCCGGCATGACGTTCACTTCATAGTGCAGCTGGTACATGGCGGAGGAGTAATGTCCGTCCTCTGCGTACATTCTGCACGTAATTCTGTCTGTTTTTCGGGAGCTAATGAATGCGTATCCAGACTGAGAATACGGAGCAGTATCACCGGGAACCATGGAGATAGCACGACTTTTCAAACTGAGTGAGTTAGTGAAAAACTACTGACATATTTATGCCAACTACCCTCATCAATATTAATATTAACATTAGTTTTTTTTGTTTTGTTTTTTTACTTCATTTAGTTATTAATTTACAAATATTGTCAAACACTTAACACATAACACAATACACACAATACATGAGAGGTGATACAGATACAAAAATAGAATACAATCATAGAATTAGCATATGTACAGAAATCATTTTCAACATTTCATATACAAAAAAATAAATACATAAATAAATAAAAGCATAAATCAATACATAAATAATAATTTCTCATCCACAGTTTCATTAAATGTCAGATGGTACATTAAATATCATAGTTATCAAGAAATGTTTTATTCTTTTTATTATCAACAAGGGTTAATGATTTATAAAGTGAGTTAAATTCAATTAAAAAATGAGGCAAGGATGGTTTGGAGGCTGAAAATTTTTGCTTATGAATGAACTATTTTCCCAATAAAATAAATTTAAAAAAAATTAATAAATAAACACTGCAGGCACTTGTTCTTATTTTCATAATAACATATAACATCTATATAAGTAAAAAAATGTCATCCTCCAAACCAACCTTTCCTCATTTTTTAATTGAATTTAACTCACTTTATAAATATCAACATTAGCATCCACATTAGTATTACCTCCTCTGTCGTCGTCATGTTTGTTATTACTAACTTTCTTCTTCTTCTCAAAAAACTTTACTCTTCTTCATGGTATTTGTCCAGTATGGTTAATTAAGAGCAGCTCCCTCTGGTGGATTGATTGAGAAACGCTCATTCCAACGCTTTAAACGTCAGTAGCAGCACTTTGTTACAGTCAGATTAATGACAATAAAGCACATTTTCAAAAGGAACTAAGAACTGTAATGGTATTATTAAGTACTCGTATCAGTACTCGATATTGGCAATTACTCAAATGTAAGTACTTTTACTTGTACTCGGTCTGGAAAAAAGTGGTATCGGTGCATCCCTAGTTTCAAGTATGAACTGAATGCGACCCTGAAGTGACCTGCATGTGTAAAAGAGGTCCTGACATAATACGTGACACGCAGGCACGCACTGTGTTTACTGACGTGCGTATGTTTTTACCCGCCACTTCTCCTCCTGGGACGCAGAATTGTGACGTTTGTCGCATTTCAGTGACATAAAGGACAGATAAATGCAACCTGGCTGTTCAAACTGAAGTCGCAGTGCAAAATATTGGATACGTATTGGATTTGGAACCACACGTGAAAAATCAGATTTGTGCCTATTCAAACTGTCTTTAATAGATGGGATACAGGTCACATATGGGCTAAAAAATTAGATTAGGGCCACATTTGCCTGCAGTCTGAACATAGCCTTAGAAATGTTAAAGTCCAATGTATATTGCAGCATAAATACAAAAGAACAATTTAATTTATTTATGGCTTCGTCCCCTCCAGTCTGAGACTCTTGAGTGCATTTGAGGTCTGCTCTTACAGACCTTAAATATCGTTGGCTTTTAGCTGGTTTCTGTGATATCTGTTCTTCATTGGTCTTTTAGTTTCCTTGAGGTAAAATAAACTGATAATTGAGACTGTATAAAATGGGAAGACCATTTCCTGGCTACATTAAGGAGCATCTTAAGCGCTACCACTGAAGAATCACCAAAGATAATCTCACCGAGAGCTTTAAAAGTCAGACAATGCTACGTTATGGATCTTTAGTTCTATTACTAATGGGTTTTAGAAGTTTTCCCTGAGATCGAATGTTTTTCATGAGGTTGTGCCACTGTACCAGACTGCAGTGCTCCGCGCTCGGCCATTCTTCACCGTGTCCAATTACGGTTTGAATTAGATTTGCCTGTTTGCTCATAGTCGCCTCTATTACATTTACTTCTAATAACAAATACTACTGGTACATTTTCAAGCCTGTGAGCCACTTTCTGCAGCGTTGCATTACTTTACCACCTTTTGAAACTGGAACCTGAAAGAGTTCAGTTATCTTGATTAGCTTCAACATCTAAAACTGAGAATTTTTACATTATCGGTACCTTTTCACCACAACAATGTTGCGCCCAAAGTAATCTCTATGGTTACATATCGCAAATAATAGCAACACAGAAATAAGAGACATGAGAGGTCAATATTTAGTTATGTAGTCGTTCCATCTAGTTCAGTGTGAAAACGGACAGAAAAACTAATGTCTTGTGTTGGAACAGTTGAGATTTTTCTTTTTATTTATTTATTCATATTGTTTTTTTTTTATTTGAAATTATGTTTCATTCTGTTGTTTTACGTTATGTTGCCTTGTGAAATGTTGTCTTTTATTCTTTTATTTCTTTTGTTTTGTGATGTTGTCTTTTTATTGCTTTTACTGTCCCCTTTACTATCTATTTATGTAGTGATTCAACTGCTAAACAGGCATCTTATCATCTATGTCTTTCTTTCCTCTTGTTCTTAAGTTTATTATCTTGTTTGGCCATATGTTTTTTTTTTTCACTTTATGTTATTACATTACCTTCAGACTTTCCTGTTTGAGCTTTGCTTATCAAAGCATTGTGCTAACTTTTGTTTTTACTTTACTTTACTTTATTGTTTATTTGACAGGAACAATGTACAATCATGCGATTGCACCAAAGTTAGGTAAACAGACAAGAGTAAATACTGAATATAAAAACAGTACATTACATAAAACAGTTGACAAACAATTTAAAAATGAAATACAGATACAGGTACGACAATATAATATAAAGTGTAAAATGCAATAACACTATACCGTAATTTTCAGTCTATAAGCTGCTCCTTTTTTCACACGCTGTGAACCCGCTCAAACACTGATGCGGCTAATTTATGTTTCACGGGCTAACGATCAATCCGGCTGTCGAAGAAGTAAATAGAGCTGCTGTACGTAAGCTTGGCATCGATGAATCAATGGTGAGGCGTTGGAGACGGCAGCGTGAAGCGTGGGTGCGGCTTATAGTCAGCCAGTAGTCTGTAAAATACGGTCGTATAATTAACACAGGATAAAAAAAATATTCTGTACAAATCATAAATAGTGAATATAAATAGTAAATATAAATAGTATTCTGGCCAAGTACCATTAAAATTTAAAGGTGCTATATAAATAAAGTTACAGAATTTTCACTGCAAATGTGTGTCAGAAATATTCGTCAAACTCTTTTATACAAATAATCGATATCGTTCTTGCCTTTACGTTGAATTTTGAGCGTGAGTGTTGTCCAGAAACGGCTGCCAACTGGCTGTGTTGATAAATAGTGTATTGATATCATGTCTGTGTGCTCTTTGAACAGAGGGCCAAGAGGTGAAGGTGGGAGAATACAACGCGATCGCAGATGTGCTCGACCTCATCAACAACTCCATCAGATTCCAAGGTACGAAAGAGTCTACGTGTGGTTAACGTGCATGTTTTTATGTGCACATTTTTGACTTCCTCATGGAGAAAAGATGTCCCTAATGCATCTATATGTTCACAGCACATCACCTATCACCCCAGCACCCTCTATTTACAGCACAAACACACACTCAGGGATACTCAAGACGTCGCCACCACTCAGTGCAGGACTCACCAATCTCCTTTATGCTCTAAACTGTCCTCTGTCCGCTAAATTATTTAGCAGTCCATTTTTCACCCATCCCGTGTTTGCTTGTGTTGTCATACTTTGTAATTTGTTCAATCCCCCTGGCCATTTTCTTTGTACACCAACCTCGTACACTATTCTTTCTCCATCCTCCGGGCCTTTGCCCCACATACAGAAACTGAAGCGCAGTAGCATCTAAAATGCTTGTTTCCACATCCCTGACCACAGTAAGTGGAGATGTGTAAGATGATGCCATCACAATCGATTGGCACACTGAAGGGAGAAAAATAGAGCAAAAGATAAGAAAGTGCAGGGTCTAACCACAATAACTTGACTGTGGTGCTTAGAGATACATCCACTCAACTAGGGGGAATGGGGGACCAGGAAATGAGTCTCAAATAACCTGATGCCTGCTGCAGTGTCGCTATTTTGTGGTTGAAACACCAGAGATTAAAAGGTTAAAGGAAACTCACTGGAAAAGGTGAAAAGGCTCGATCTGATTCAGAACTCAAATTGAGTGTGAGCATTTTCTGGATCACACAGGTGTGGAGCCCCCTAAGGATCGGACATTTGTGCGGCTGCAGCGGCGCCACATCAACGTTCCCCTCTACAGCATCCTGTCTACCATTACCATCCTGGGCATGCTCATGGCCGGGGCCTTCCTATTCTTCAACATCAAGAACCGCAACCACAGGTGAGGCTTCATCCATGAAGTGTATCTTTCAGAGAGGGAGGGGCTGTTGATTGGATGAAGGAGGCTGTTGATTGGATGAAGGCTAAAGCCAATAGAGGTGAAGCGGGTGACCAAGGAAGGGGGTTCTACCAAAGACAGAGGAAAAATGGGAAGAATCAAGAGAGAATCATTTTCACTAAGATAAATGAATGGTTAACATAAAAATAATGTGTAGGTGACAGTGGGGATGGGGAGTTCGCGTTTGTGTGGGGCGGGATTTTTGTTTATTTATTTGTTTTTCTTCTAACCCTGTAAAGCCCGAACCATTAAATCACTGACAGAAAATTCCAGTTCTTTGAAACTGGAGCCTTTATTGGTCCTTCTGAGCGAGCCAAAGAAAAAAAAAAAAATCAAATATCAGTTTCCATGTATGAGTTTCAATTTTGTACCATATTTGACACATTGGGTCTCAATGCTCAAATATTATTATTTTTGAACAAACACAAACATAATATAACACAAACATGTCTAATAAATTGGTAATTCCTTTTCAAAATTGTCAAAGTTCTTCTTCCTTCCTCATTAATGACAGTCTTGTAGTGTCACTGGAAAGGCCTCTGGTTGACAAATTCCTCCCCCCTGGTGGATTATCCGTTTGTTGCATGTATTTAATTGTATACATCAGATTTTTCAAGAAAAAAAAAATATCACACTGATCATGGAGAGTTCTTCGAAACTCATGTATTAAATATGATACATTTGGCGTTACAGGGTTAAGCTTTTGTTGTTGTGCATTTTTGTATGTGATTGTTTATACTTCAATAAACATATTAAACACTGACATGACAATAATGATTACTGTGTCTATTAACATGATCTTACCCTCTGTTCTCCTCCCAACCAAAAATATTCTGCTTAGTATTTTTCAGGCAGATAAATCTTTTCTTTTTAATTCTATTCTAATTAATGTATTCTAATGTAATCCTCTGTTCTCCTCTAGACTAATCAAGATGTCAAGTCCTTACATGAACAACCTGATCATCCTAGGAGGCATGCTCTCATACGCTTCCATCTTCCTGTTTGGCTTAGACGGGGGATTTGTCTCCGATAAAGAGTTTGAGACCCTCTGCACTGTGAGTTCCACCAACACACTACCAACATATATGAAAACAGAAACAAGCGATCATTTCTTGATGTATATAGAATATGCTAACGCAGCTCAAAGACAACTCCTGCGGCCTGGAAACTAAGTGTATCTCTCATTTTGGTCTCTCACTAGCATGGAGCACATTTAGTGTTTCCCCCCAGGTAGCATTACTGTGTGACTATGTAGACGCCGGATTAATTAAAGAGTTTTGATTACAGTGATAACTGGTTTCCACTGAGATATCAGGCACCTCCCAGGCACAGTCACACACATACACTCACATACTCACTAAAGTAATGTCAGGCAGGGCACGTCTAGCGTCTAGCTGCCGCCACCTGGCTGAAGCTCTGCCACGAAGCCAGAACAGAGCTTGTCACTACAGACGAGGTTCTGCGGCAAAGGAGCGCAGGGGTTGAACCATTTGCCGCCAATCAATATTTGCTGCTCTCCTTGAGAATAGATGCTGTAATTGTTTTTTGTTGGGTGTTTTTTTTTGCTGTCTTCTTTACTCTGTCCCTGGGTTACTGCATTCTAGATAAGGTAGAATGGCAACAGAAAGAAGGCCAAGTGTAAATGTGTGGTTTATAGTGTTTGTGGTGCAGAAATAACACAAACATATGTCGCAATCGGTAAAGGTATTAGCGCTTTGAAGGCTACATTTAAATTCCAAGCTTGAAAAACATACGTCATCAGCTGTGTCCTTTGTGCTGAAGCAGTAAGAGGGCTTTATTTAGTTTCTCATTAAGATGAAATGCTCTCAGGAGTGTGACAGCTTCCATGGTCCAGGATGTTCTCCCAGAGCTCAAACACTTGAAGATGAAGAACAAATCTGACAGCTTTTTATTTTTAGAATGCTTCGCAATGCGACTTTGAATGAACTTCTAGGGAAAATGCAAATATCTTCCAGATCTTATGATTGTTTCTAAGCCTTGATCACCCGTTAAAAATGTTCCACAATTATGCACATTTCTGTTTCTCTGATAGGTTCGGACATGGATCCTCATCGTTGGATACACAACTGCTTTTGGTGCCATGTTTGCAAAGACCTGGAGGGTGCATGCAATCTTCAAAAATGTGAAGATGAAGAAGAAGGTAGTGAGACTTCTATTCTGCGCTATTAAAGCTAAATAACTTGACTTGTTCAAACTGTGAAACTCACAGTACAGTCTTTAGTAGTGCTTTACATGCTGCTAGAAAAATGTTCAAATTCATTTTCATTTTATTTTATTTAATAGAATTTACTTTATTACACACCCCATTCATAGAAAAGTTGGGACATTTTCTACATTCTATATTATACTGGAAGGTCTCAGAGCATCTGTCTGTGTGTCTATTTGTGCAGTTCTGAGAAACTGAGACATTTGTTACTGGCCAATTTAGTACCTACAGTTGAGGAACAGTCCCAGCTCGACATTAAAAAGCTTTTTTCTTTAAAATTGCTTTTTTTAAAATCAGGAGGGGCTGAATTAATTCCCGTTGCTAAGCAGTTGCCAGATGAAGGGACAGGAAGCAGCCTTGCGCGTCAGGAGACAATTGAAGATTAAGTGCAGTACCACACTGCATGATGGGAAATGAAGTTAAAACAGGAACAACGCATTTACTAACCTCAGTCCCTAGATATTGGTATTGATATATTAATTGTCATTTAAATTTTAAAGAATGATTTACCAAACTATTTTTATGTTAGTACTTTTAAAATATAGACTAACATCTTTTCCCAAAAGTCTGCTCTCCCCAGCATAAAAACTACCACATCTAGATCCCATGTTCCCCACGGGTCAACGTGCAAGTACAGTCTAATCTCGAATGTGGGATTTGTTCATTCATTTGAACCTTTTTTAATTGACAAAGGTGCAAAAAGGATTTTCAACATTTTCAGTGACCAAATCAATTGTACTTTGATGTTGATCCTGCAACACATTCAAGAACGTTGGTTCAAAGACACACTTATGACTGTGTCCAATGGGTTTTCCATATTATAAGACTTTTTAATCATTTTAGAAATGAGGACAGTAATTGCTACTTTTTTTTTTTTTTAATGTGGTATTTTGACATTGTTGGTTTTATACAAGACACCAGCTGCCAATCCTCATGGCTGCATATGTTTTTTCTAATATTCCAATAAATGCCTTTGCCTTAAAGGTAGCTTCACACGTATGCTAATAACCCAGCATATAGGCAGTAATATACCCCCAAACCATCACAGATATTGGCTTTTCCACCATCTGTGACTATGACTGATAACAGGCTTTTTCATCGTTGGCACGTAGAGCCCAATGTCCAGAAGCTTGGACATGTTTCTGTTGTCTTTGAGTCCATCTCAGATGAGCGGAGTTAGATTCTCCACAGAACTGAAAGGTTTCCTTCTTGTGCGAGTCCTGGAACACACTGACTCATACCTGTGTGTGGCGATTATGTTACTGCCCATGTTAACTAATTAGAGTGACCTCGCCGGCTACATGAGAGATGTGTGTGAGGCACAAGTGTCGCAGAACACATTATTTGAAGACAAAGAAGCAGCCTGTGGCAAAATACAGAGAATAGCTCAACTTATAATCAATTTCTCATCTTACAGGTAAAATCTTCCTTAATTGACACCCTTCACAACAGCTTCAGTGTCATTCCAATATAAGATCTCTTTCTTCCTCTTTTTTTTCACTTTGTATTGTCCTTGAGGCTGAATGAAAATCATATGATGTGTCACATTCCTTATAAGCAAAAATGTGGCAAAATGAAATCATATTGACAGCACATCAATGGGAAACTGATTGTACAAAGAAGGGCTGGCAATAGCAGCACGAGGGCCTGTAAACATACAGCCAGTGTAAACTGTTTTCCATGTGGCTTTATTCACCACAGCAATGAGAACACTGAGTTAAAGAAAGGTTCAAATGGATTTACAAAAATGTCTCGAAATAGGATTTATAAGTACAAGGATGGTCTTCTGCCATCTGACTTAATTTTTTTTTTTTCATTTACACTACATTACTTCCATGTCTTAGATAGAAAAAACATCAACTTCAGAGTCACAGATATGTCTTGAAACACACAAACCTGCCAGTCTAAATCAGGAAGCTTCACATGCCCTTTGAAGGCCCATCACTAGAGTGTGGGTGTTTGTGTACAGATTTCTGCTTTTTAACAAATGCTCTGAGAGGCTGGCTCCCCTTAGCACCTGCTTTTAAAAAATACTCTCCTCTGAAGAAAATTCAGAAATACAAATGGGTTTTTAAACATCTGAAACAATCTGTTTGACTGGCCTAGTTATATAAAGTGGTGCTGAGCTCACCGAGTGGTATAACTGTGCACGGCCTTCTCTGTATTTATAGATCTTGCACTCTCTTTCTCTTTGTCTCTCACTCTCTCTCTCTCTCTCTCTCTCTCTCTCTCTCTCTCTCTCTCTCTCTCTCTCTCTCTCTCTCTCTCTCT
>JAPQRP010000003.1:8727242-8741418 GCA_037367295.1 Apogon hyalosoma
GGGTGGGCTGTCAATCAATGTCCTCCTTCCCCAACTACACACAAGACAAATACACATTCCACAATACACACTTATAAAGAATCACCTCCTCACACCCAGGCCCCTGTAGCAGCTACTTGTCGGTCTGCCTATCTTTGTAATTTACAGAATATTCCTAGGTGACATACTGCACAAACACACACAAACACATGTATGCGCAAACAGCACTTGAACAAACACACACATATATACTCACGCACTCATTTGCATACGTTCTGTGGGATGGTGTATGTGTAGACAAAGATATGCAATCAATCACCATGTACATGCAACCCTAAATCAGAAAACATGGGACACTGAAAAACACAAACTGAAAAAAAGAAATCCTAGTTGAGATTTTACTGAACCAAAAGGAAGCATTATGTTAACTGTGTCCAGTAGCATCATGGATGTCTCACTCAGTGGAATAATGGCCCAAAATGATTAGTATTCCAGATCTTTTTTAGAAGAAATGGAGAAAAGGAGCATCCAACTATTGCCAGGCTAGAGGCTAGGGTCTGTCATGGACTAGGCTTGTGGGACTGCAAAGGACAAAGGTCACCGGCACTTCTGTGATGTACCATTAATGCTGAAAAGTACAGCAAGATTTTGGAGCAACACATGCTACCATTAAGATGACAGCTTTTTCAGGGAAGCCTATATCTATTTTAACCCTATAACGCCGAACGTATCATATTTGATACGAGAGTTTTGAAGCCCTTTACATGATCAGTGTGGGGTTTTTTTTTTCCTTCAAAAACCTGATGTATACAATTAGATACATGCAATCCACTAGGGGGGAGGAATTTGTTAACCAGAGGCCTTTCCAGTGACACTACAAGACTGTCAGGAGGCAGAACTTTGTCGATTTTGAAAAGGAATTACCAATTTGTTAGATATGTTCATGTTATATTATGTTTTTGTTTGTTCAAAAATAATAATATTTGAACATTGAGATCCATGTGTCAAATATGATACAAAATTGAAAATCATACATGGAAACTGATATTGAAAAAAATGTTTTGGTTGTTCAGAAGGATGAATAAAGGCTCCAGTTTCAAAGAACTGGAATTGTCTGCCAATGATTTAATGGTTCAGGCTTTACAGGGTTAAAGGAAAAAATACAAAAACATCACAGTAGTCGCTTTTCCATTGACATTCAAATTGTGCAAATAAAACTTATGCATAAAAATTTACCTAATGGAAAAATGACAGTTTCTCCCCAAATCTTGTTTTTCGATTAAAAGTTTTTGCGCTGGCAAGAGGTGGTTTTTCGGGCATTGCACAATTGTTATATCACGCAAAGCTGCAATGGAAAGACTATTTTCCACAACTAGAGTCATGTGAATTTAAAAAACATGGATGTTGACAGATGTTACAACAAGCGAAGAAGAAGAGTTTTAAAAGAAACATGGTGCGGTATGTGTGGATACACCAGAAAACCAAATCATTTTTGAATTTAGTATGGGACAGAGGGGTAATATATAATAATAATGAATATATCTGTAAATCAACACAATATTTACGTTCGTCACCATGTTTATGGAATGACTTCTCGTGTCATCTCATGATAATAATAAACAAATCATCGCATTTGTGATTTAATGGAAAAACTGACATTACGTACTTCTGTTTTTTCGACATTTAGTAAATATTGGTAAAGTTTTGCGCAGATGTCCAATGGAAAAGCCACTACTGTAACATCACCATAAAGACCCAAACATCCACCACTGACCAAAACCATCTACTGATCTAAACTGTTTAATATCTGTTGATCCACTAAACCTGTCAATCCATGTAAATAGTTGGTGTAAAATACAGTTTGTCATCTTTTCATGGTCATCAGATATGACCCATTTGGACGTTCAGAGGCTCCGTAGTGAAAAACACTGGTGGGAACACCGTCATCTTCTACAACACTGATTCACCAGTAAAACCCATGGAGTCTGATCAATAACAGAGGATGGAAACACTTGTTTTTATGTTCAGTTAATGATATATTTTACTGAAAAAGTCACTTTTTCTTCAGTTTTCTCTCTTTTTGATATATTAACCTTCAACTTTAATCCGAGCTTTTATGAACATCTACATGATCAGTGAATTAAATATAGGAAAATTTGTTATGTTCACTTGAAAATGCAAAATACAGAAGATAATATGATAGTAAATGGTGATAAATCACTTAAAAAAGGTTAAATATAGAGGAAAAAAATTATTTGGGAACTGCCCCAAAAGTAACACTGGGTCTTTATGGGTTACCCTAATATTACAAAACCCCAGCTGAGTTAGAAGAGGGTGTAGGTGCTGGACTGGCCTGATGTAGTCCACACTTGTCCCCAGTTAAGAATGTAAAGAGCATCTTGAACACACCTCAAGACTTGCAATGACATAACACCTCAAATACTTCATCCCTTGGTGTCTTTAATCCCTGAATGCCTTTTAAGTTTGGTGAAAACAAAATGAGAACATTACAAAACCATAAATGATTTACTGTCCCAACTTTTTTGGAACATATTGCAAGAAGTAAGTGTTTTCTTTTGAATACACACAATTCCATCCTGTGTGGCAACAGAAATCAATTTTGATGTAATTGTTATTGCAGCCGAGATCGCAACCGCAAGACTAAGTGAATGTGTTTGGGTGTTGACAATGGTCACCAAGCAGATAGAGTTACAGTTTTTTGTTTTTTTTTCTAAATGTCTTTTTGAGCCGTAAATGTTATTTTCAGTATTTTTATCACATTTCATGATCAGCAGATGGAGATCACTCCGTTTCCGTGGGGAATACACAGAAAATGAGAGACATTTATTTCATCTGGCTACCATCACATCCATATGCAAAGTTTTTTTAAGAACTGAGTTTTTTTCTCATGCAAATTCATGAGTAAACAGGGAGATGTTAGAATCCAACCGAGATGTCAGACGGACGATACTGGAAAATAAAACTGAACGCAACACTTTTGGTAATTAAGAGCCATTACATAGTTTGTCAAATAGACTCATTTGGCAGAACAGCATATCACAACCAGGCAGATGGCAGTGTAAGATATCACACATGTTGAATATCTTTGTCACAACTCTTTACTTGTTAGGAAAGGAAAATATCTGTTTCATTCATTAGATTGTACAAGAATTTATTCCATGTAATATAAATGTTTTGTCAGTGTTGTCCAAGATAGAATTAAATGTTTCAGCATCTCACACATTTAACCTGCTGTATTCTAATATTACTTCTCCAAAATGACTGAAAACATTAGAATATTTCTACAAGCCTGGCCCTCTATTTGTTCAATGGCACCAGCATCAAACGGCAGCAGATCAAAAAAACAATCCTCTCGCGCACCTCATCCTGAGCCCACCGGCGGATGGAGACCCGGGCGACACCGCTGAGCTGCATCTGGGCTATGTGATACTCTCCAGCCTGTGTTCCATGACCTTTTCTTTGATCTGCGGTTTCATACAGTCAAACGCTATTATAAATAAAGATCACAAACAGGTCACGGCTTTCATCCCTCTAAAGTTCATGGTACAAAAGAGGAGCTTCAGTGGTTGACAGATTTGGTTCTTTTGGTGGATCTATTCCACGTTCTCTAGCCACAAGGTAATAAAATCGAGGCTTGATGGTGGCACGGCAGTGACAGAACCATTCATTTTCAGTCCATATTAGAGAGTCCTGTCATGTTTAATATACTACATGTGCCGCAGAATGAAAGTCGTAGGAGTATCAAATTCTGAACCCTAAACCAGGTCGCGGTATCTGGGGCTCATTTGACTTGGTTTGGCTGGCTTTCTTGGTCTTAGTAGATATTTAATTGCAGCTAACTGCTTTCTAATCGGCCCTTGATTAGATGGTGGAAGCGAACACCAGCAGAGTCCTGTGATGAGATGAGAAACACTTGGTTTGCATAATTACTGTGGTCAGTAGGCAGTGTCGTTTTACAAAGCACTACAGACACAAATACTCATAAATAACATTAGCAGGTGGGTTCTACTGGCTGAATATAACCATCTTCTCTTCTTGTCTCTTCTCAGATCATAAAGGACCAGAAGTTGTTGATTATCGTCGGTGGGATGCTGCTAATCGACTTGTGCATCCTCATTTGCTGGCAGATTGTGGACCCACTTAAAAGAACTGTGGAAGAATACAGCTTAGAGGTCAGTCTGCGTTTTGATGCTTTTCTATAACTTGCCTACAGTGGCACATAATGAGTACTTTTGTTTACATTGATGCAACATGAGAGAATCCCAGTAATTAAAAAATCCTGCCAGAAATATGTGCGGGCTTGTGGTTGAGGCAAACGCAATGTCCGCCTCGGGCTGGAGAATATGCATCTTTGCTGTGTTTGTTATTTTTGGGTCAGGATGTGAGCCATCGCTGCCTCCTGTGCTCTTCCCATGGCTGGACATTTGCCAACTTGGATATGAGACATTGGCACGAAACGCTGGAAAAGAAGCCACTCTATTTCCTCGCTGGAGAGGCGGTGTGGTGTCGATTAGAAATGAACTCTTCTGTTCTGTGATTGGTTAGCACGGATTCAGATTCTCTGTGATTGGTAGATGGGTAGAATAAACACAGCTTTGACATCGGTCGTTGATGGAGTGTGAAGTATGTTTTTCTGGGAGACATAACATATTTGCACATTACTGTCAGTGGCATTAAGAGACTGCCAACTGTGAATACGCAGGGCACAACTGCATATTTATTTTCTTAGCGGATTTAGTAGTTTTGGTATAAATTGCAGATCGAGTTCTTTTTTTTTTTTTTTTTTTTTTTTAAATATCCACAGTATAAGATATGATGCAGTACAGCTTTACTCTTCAGTACATCTGTCTCTGGGTGCAGTTTAAAGATGAGTGTATCCAGCTCGCTATTAGAATAGGCCTAAAGACTTTGTGTAAATGCATAGTCAGGATGATTTAAAGATGCATATATTAAAGGAATGCTGAGTCTCGTCTGTTTTTTTTTTTTTTTTTATTTGTTAAAACTGTGACTAGATGCTTCAGTGCCCCACCGGTTACCATCCGGATGCTGAGCTTATAAATTTAACATCTTAATAAATTGCTTAATTCAAACCAATTTAGGCTTATGTTAGGCCAAGGGCAATTAATAGCGGTGGAGTATGTTTTTCAAGGTGGATACAGAGAGTTAGGATTACTGTAATAAGAGAGTGGGATGGGTGTGTGTGTGTGTGTGTGTGATACTGGGCTGTTAGTGCTGATGTTTTGTTCACATTGTATTATTTTGTCTTTATTACATTTATTGGGTTGTCACTTCAATTTAGCTGTTTTTTCTGCATTTTCAAAAAACATGGGTGGAAATGCAGAAAAGTCAAAAAAGCTAGAGCCAGCTTCATTTTTTAAAATCAGAATATATCTATCATTTCATCAAAGTAGCTCTGGCAGGATATTATTGAACCACGATCATGACAAACTAGCTCTTGATTCACATAACGGTGATGATCAGAAACACGCATGCTGTTCATTAAAATCTGCTATTGATGGAAACATGACTTAAGTCAAGAAGTGATAACCTCTCAAAAAATGAGTTTTAGATTTCTATATGACAAACAAATAGCAGTAATTGTTCCCTGTCGACATTAACATCCGACATGCGAAGGCACCCACTTCAGCTGTGATTAAATTATCTGTCTTTGAAGATGTTGGATCACTGATACTGCTAAGTGAAGATTTGCTTTAATGAGTCTTCCAACATCTCTAGACTTTTTTATGTAGGGTACGAGACTGTTAACAATCTCCCAAGAGACCCAAGTCCTCAGAAACTGACATCATTGGATGGATCCTCATTGACCCTTGTGCTAAACAGAGGTTATCCATAGGTCACTGTGGTGAAAGACAGGAGCCCAGTGGTGGATTTTTACGGGCACCTCTTTTGATCATATTGAATTATTTTTTTTTATGTTGTTTGCTTTCTTGGCGCCAAAGATCTGCAGGGGATGGAAGGGTTGCTGACACTTTGTTGCACCCAGTTTTGACTTTTCATGTCTTCAATTAAGTGAAATCACTGTGAAGTGATAAACAGAGCTTATCTTAGAGCAGCGGGAGCAGGTCAGACCTTTTTTTCTCTCTTGGTCCTTGATGAAGAGATTCCTGTGGGATATCTCTTAGGATGGAGTGTGGAGATGCATGATATCTGGCCAGACATATTTACATTTTTTTGCTCCTTTTGGCATATTCTAAAGATATACTTGGCACGTTTGTACAACTCAAGACAAAGCCTTATTTTCTTTGTGATGATAGCCACTTATATATTTAAGCCTGCCTAAAGGGTGTAGCAAAGCCTTGCTTAACATATTCATTTGTGAATGTTGTCAGTGTGTGCAGTCAGGTCCTCGTGGAGTATTCTCCGACTCTAAGCCCCCGTTCAGGGGTGTGTTGTGAATATATTAACCAGTCAGTGTAGGAGACTGCATCCCTCCTGGGGTTGTGGATCTGCATGCCTGGGCTGATGCAGAGGCTTCACATGCCTGCCCCGCCAGGTTTCCAGTACCAGCAGCAGTAGACCCTCCTGGGGCTCAGCTGGGGGAGAGGCAGCCTGGAGCTCCTCTGCACCCAGGGCCTACAGGCCTGTCAGGAGGGACCAGAAAGCTGGAGGCAATCCAAATAAGCAGAGAGATTAAAGAAAATAAGATAAACACTGTGATCATGGCAATAAATATATGTATCAGACAGGAAGATATTGCACTGAAAGCAGAGTCAGATGAGAGTTAGATCCGGACCAGGGCTATTCAACGAAAATCACAATCAGCATTCTTCTCCAAGCTCAGGTCTTAACAATGTTGTTCATAACCACAAATGTGGGTTTATGTTCTTCAAAAATGAAAAACAAATAAATGTTCTCAGATTTGCTATTGTATGATTAGCCTATTTATCTATCTATCTATCTATCTGTCTGTCTGTCTGTCTGTCTGTCTGTCTGTCTGTCTGTCTGTCTGTCTATCTATCTATCTATCTATCTGTCTGTCTGTCTGTCTATCTATCTATCTATCTATCTATCTATCTATCTATTTATCTATTTATTTATTTATTCTGTCTTTTTTTCCTCTGTTCTTTTATATCTTATTCTTTTTCTAGGAAATGTTATTGTACTTTTAGAATGTAAGCCCCTTTTTATGTATTTGGCTGTAACCGTTCAGTCTGAGCAAACTTTCCTATACATCTGTCTTGCTTAACGGTTTTCTTCCAGTATATTAGTATTTCGTAATCTATGCGATGTTTTATTATGTTAGTTTGTCCAGGACACACAGACGGAAATGACCTTTTCTGCTAAATCTGGTGCAGGTATCTTGTTCTTTGCAACTAATGCCAATACATACTATCTTGTAACTAAATAAATAAATACAAATACAAAATAAAGTCAGTGACTGCTCAGGTGAGTTCCTCCTAAGTTTATATAGAAGATAACATTATAATGGGTAACAACATGGCTAACTGATAAGAGGATGCTTCCCTCATTGCTGTTGAGAAGCTGCTCTGTTGGCATCAGCAGGTGTGGAGTTTGTGTGGGGGACAGGGTTTACCTGCAGAAACCATGTACAGTGGAACACGAACGGTACCAGAGCACATGCAGATATAAGTTAAAAGATCATTTTCTGAGAACTGCAGCTTTGGAGCCGTGTTATCCTCATGTGGACGTTCAGGTACATGAGCCAGTATAGTTTAAGACCCAGATAGTTTTACTGAGTTGGACTTCCTGTACCTGTTAAAATATTTACAATAACAATAGAAGGAATAACTAAATGTATTTTTTTTTTTGTCATAATGGTTTGTGATCTAGGTAAAAGCCTATTGTGGTCCAGATTTGGACCTGAATTTGCCTATTGGGGACCCTTGAACCCGAATCACAGGATCACAGGGCTATCACAGGACTCTTTAACCTGGATTAGGTCAAATTTGATCGAAAAGCAATGCAAATATTGAGATTATTTTGGAAAAAATATTTCAATTTACAGTGTGATTTGCATCTGCTTGCTGTATTATCAAAGAAAATGCACAGATTATTCATTATCTTAAAATGTGTGTTTTGGCCAACATAATCATATATTAACTTTGATTCTGCATTTGCTCGTTGTCACTGCATCTAAAATACACACAGTGAGCTTTTAAAATGCAGTTGTATTTTTTTAGTCCATTGAATAACGTCATGATGTGTTTGTGATTATGATTGCAATACACACAGGACAGCAGAGTGAATGGAACTTATGAAAGAAAAAAAAAACAAAAAAACTCATCCATACTTCCTCTGAGACGGACTAACTTTATCGGTGCGTGACGTCCTGTGTGGTAGAATCACAAGTATTAGAGGCCTTTAAATTCACTGGGTACGTTGATTTCTTTTTCAAACTAGACTTGGTAAAGCATCATTTTTGTGACCTGCAGCTACATGCCCCAAATCTGTTTTTATGCCTGACCCTGAATTGTGTTGAGAACAGATGAACTGGTAAGGAGATGTGGGAATGACAGTCTCCAGTGGGTTGAACTGTGATCAGTGAAAGGAGAAGGACCATTAGTTACCCAGCTTCCTGAAAGGTTTGACATCATGCTAGGTTACCTGCTCTCATGCATTTTCTTTCCTTTTTGTGTTTTTTTTTTTTTTTTATCTTTCCCTCATTCCCCATCTTTGTCAGAATCCAACCCCCCTCCTCCTGTGTATTTCCCTACCTCACACTGGAGGATTGGGAGTAGCACTGACCTTGGGTTCACAGAGCGGTATCTACCTGCGGTACCTTGGGGTATGCTCTATGATAAGACAGTGTTATTGAACCATCGCTGTGCCTGCAAGTCCAATGCATTAGCTGTTTTAAGCATAGCGCAGGAGGGTTTTCTTACAGACCCAAAACTAACAAGGGTGTTCACACTTGTAGTTTATAAAATTTATAGTTGGTTTTATGGGTTAAAATACACATATGAGTTAATGCACTTAAGTCAATTGTTTGCATCACCAGGGGTGTACCCTCTGCTCTGAATCCAGCAAGCTAAGCGTAATGAGACACCATTAGCAAAACTAGGGCATCCCCTTTGCATCCTTTATTAGCATTAGCCAGAAGATAAAACTGTGAAGTGGCTGACAATAGATCCTCATGGAAGGCTTCATAAAAAAGCACTGATTTAATATCCTGTCAAATAAAAGTAAAGAAGGGCCAGAGATCATGTAAGGAGTTAAGTCTTTGAGTCTCTAAAGTGAGAGGAGTGTGACCCCTTAGTCCTACATCATGGCTACACTTGAAGTCTGCGGTTTTAATTACACTATTCTGATGATATGCCTTCAACAGAGATGTCTCATGACCTTGGCGTTGTCCCTGACCCCTCAATATCAAGTACAGCTTCTGATCTGTTCTACAGCATGAACTGTGCATAAAACACAACACTGAAGCCAAAATCGATATAAATGTTGATAAGATTAAAGACAATTTGGCCAGAAAGGAATGTATGATTCTTCACTCCTCCCTGACTCCTAAATCCTAATCACAAAGGGAATGTTGTATATATGTGTGTCTTTTTTCCCTCCAGCAAGCTCACTAGAAGCAGGAAGGACTCTGGCTACCCCAGAAACATCCTGAGAATGCAGATGGAGATGTTGAGCTGCAGTCAGCAATTAGATCCATTTTGTGTCTCATTAATAATTGAACATTTGTTAATGGCGTGGATGTTTCTGAATCAGGGTAGATTGGTGGTTACCATCAGATTAAACACTACTGACACGTGTCGCAGTGTGCACATGTCATGTGTATAGGATGCGTGTGCAGATTGTTCATTGTTACTCACTTTACTATAGGGGATATCTGTTTCCTAATACATATGACCTTGTTTGTTTTGTTTTAGCCTATATACATTCATATGGATTGTATGAGCCCACTCATGCATGGATATGCCTGCACGTCGACATACACATTAATGCCCTCTTTTGTGATCCTGGGCATTGTCTCTTGCATAATGAAGGACAAAGTGTCGAGAAAGGATGATTAGCATTCTGGTGAATTCTGCCGCAGACCCCCTCTACTCTAGCCTCTTCTCTTGTCTCCCTTTTCCTTCCCCTCCCTTCTCTGTCGTTTTCCCCAGCTTGGAAGCTGCTGCAAAAGCATCGGCAGGCGGCTGCAAAAGAATATTGCAGTGTGGCATCACCATGGCAACGGCCATGGTTTCTGACATCCATAACACAGAGAGCGGCACTGCTGATCCATGAGACAAAAATAGCGGGTTAGGATACCCACCTCAGTGTGGTGACATATGTAGAGATTTAAAACAACCATTTAAAAACTCATGAACTTAAAGAGTGTATTTACAAGTATGTACATATTTCCATGCAGAACTTCAAGAGCTTGAACAGTGGTTTCCCTTTGCTTCATATTTGTGATGCACAACCACTGCCACCCCCACCTGTATGCAGTTAGGTGAAGAGAAATGGAAGACAGACTCTTATCCCAGTGCTCTGATAACACACTCATCTGTTCCCAATATCACATCTGCAAAATTTAATGTGGAAATATTCTGCTTTATGAGATGATGATGATTAGTTCAGTGTGCTCCCTCATTATCAGCAGAGACATGAGGTCCACAGTCAGGCTGTGCTCAAGGAAACTCTGTGGCTCAGAGCTCAGATGTGAAACTAGAGTGACCACCAACTAAAGGCATTCTGAACGTCTTGATTGTACCTGACCTATGAGGTAAATATAGGAGATACATATTAAGAAGTGCTTGGATTACATTGCCATTTTTCTTGCTCATGGGCTGTGAAGTACCATCTGTTCTTATATTTATACGCCCTACTTTTATAGGTTGGCAAAGTATTATTAACACAATAACAGAAAAAGTTGTAGACATCAGTTATCCTGGTGGCAAAAGAAGAGAATGTTTTTTTGCATCTGTTGTACTTTCACTCTCATTTATCACAATGCGATATGTCCCCTCATGTACTCAAAGAGCTCGTCCTGAGTAGCTGGCAGTCATGGCATTTGTATGTCTTTTTGTCACTTCACCTTTAGCTGACTAACTAAACTCTCCTTAGACTGAATAGACACTGCCATCACCAGGCACTAGTTAATAAAGTTGCTTCTCTGACTACCTCCACCAAAGGTATTTTCTTTTGTCTTTCTTGCTTGTCTCTAAATGTTTGGGTCTTCACTATGACCTACAGGACAGTAGTTTGACTAGTCCAATCTAGCAACACTGTGGTCACCTCACTGCTTGTGTGTTGTTGAGATAACTAAGCATTCCAGATAATGGATTTTCTTTGGCACACAGGCTAATTGATCCAACTGCTAAGCTGCCCCCAAACATGCAGAGAGGAGATTCTGGTGTTTGATTGTATACCTGTGGGAATTGAAAGACACACAGGGTCTGCTTCACATGCCTCAAGCTGGAGCATGCTCAAAGCTCAGCCCCAGCCCCAGATCTTGCACCACAGTTCACAGTGAAGACCTCTGTTACAGGCTGTGAAAACCCTTATAGAGGCTTTTCTTCATGCTGTCTGCCTTTGGACAGCAGGTGGAACATGTGAGTGGGTGTTAAGCATGTTAGAGTTACAGATACTGAGGCATTTTCTCCTGCTTCCCCATGTCCTAGTAGGAATAGATGATATAATCACTGTAGCATCTATAAAATGACAGAGAATTTGACATTTGCACATTTTGGCATGCAAAAACAGTACTGCAGGGTGACACAAACGGCTCCTCTCCTTGTCCTCACAATCTGGGGCAGATGTACTTTCCAGAGGATTCTGATGTAGGGACACAGTACTCTGCGTTTTCTACCTGCACGACCATGAGCATACCCAGGTGGATAGGTTCATAGATGAATGGCCTTGAGTCCTGCTGTTTGCTGTCCCCTCGCTCACTTTGATTCCTCTAACACTGCTGAGAATGCAAGAATATTGACAGTCCCTGATCTGGATCGGTCTTCATTGACTATCCACACCTTTGGTTGGCAGTCACCCACAGCCCCTCCCACTGCAGACCGTCAGTCTCAGTCGTGCATATGTGTCTCACCACCGGGAACCTTGGGGTGACCTCTAGGCCTAAAGCCCCCATCCCAAAGAGGATGAATTCATGTTTACCAATGACCCTCGCAGCTTATCAACGAACAAAACACAACTCTGCAGAACAGTGGCCAGCACATATGTTGCACCCTGTCTGTGTTTTATACGCATACTGTTTGTGCAGAGAACCAGGGCATGTAGAAAAGGGATCAGCTGTTTGTGTCCTGGGCCAAACCCCATAGGGGGAAGCCTATTTCCAAACAGAGACTTTCTCAGTGCATAGTGAGTGAGAGGGAGTAAGATGGCCTACTCCAGCTCAGTCCCTGGGTCCTAAACTGGACTTGGGCTTACTCTACCCCCAGGTCCTAGTCTCCTTCCAAGACTGTGGAAGCTGGTCATCACCCCTTACATTTACAAGGTTTTAGAAGCTGGATGTCATGGGGGGGGGCTCCTAGGTGGATGTGGCACATTCATAGATTTCTTTGGGGTGTGTATGGCAGATGAGATAATCTTGTCTGACAAGGGATTCTCCATAGCATAGTGAGATACTGAAATTAATACTTACTGCATACCCCAGTTCTCTGAGAAGCATGAGTACAAAGTCTCCATATTAAATAGTTCTATCAAACCACACTGACAGCAGCCATCTGTTACTTCTTGTTTTTGTGAAGTCACGTTTTCTCTACTTTTGATAAACCCTTGTTTGCAAAAGTATTGTGAGAAATATTATGTTCGGCTATACATTTAAGGTCTATTGGAGCTGGAACAAACTGCATAAATATTAGATTATTAGTTTTTTAAGTGAATACGTTTGTCTGATTTGACTGTCCTTTTCTTACCACTGGTGGTTCATGGCCTCTCACAGACCTGCTAACACACTCAGTCCTGCTCCCACAGGAATGAGGTTTTCACACATCCAATCCTGTCTTTCTTATTTAATGTGTTTTTCCTTTCCTCACCACTTCTATTTCCTCACTTTAAAACAGTCTCTGTCTCTCTAGCCATCCACCCTAGACATGTATCCATTTCATTCCTGTTGTGCCCCTGTAAGACCTTTCTCAGTCAGAATTGTGTTACCGACCTGATTTCTATTTGCACACCCCTTCGGATACCATACCTCCTACTCCCATCTCCCCCTATCCATCTCCTGCTTTTCCTCATGTGCAGCTCCAACCCAGTGGTGTTGCACTGGCAGAGAAAATCGAAAAACAAGCTTGTAAGAGCAGGACCAGTGGACACGAGTCAGAGTGACCTGGAACAGTCTCTCTTCTTTTCCTCCATTTCTTTCTTCTCATCAGCTTCCACTTCCCTCTCTCTTTCTTTATCTTATCCTGGCCTTTTTTCTTCACCGTTCTGTCTCCTGTTTAATCAATTTGCTACTTTCACACAACTTCTTCAAAGGCAGGGATAGACACCATGCTCTATCCCTACTACCTCTAGAGTCTAGAGGATGAGTGACCATTCAGTATTCACTATACTGATGATACTTTTTTCTTAAAATTCGTTTGATGTGGGTAATTTGTTGTTGATCATTTTTTCATGTCACAGTTTAATGTTGCCTGTTCTCCTGCTCCCGACTAGTTCAGCAGTAGTTTCAACTTCTGCATTTGCATAAATGCCAGTACAGTAAAGACAGTCAACTATATGTGGCACTCGACACTTTCTGAAAGTACTACTTCTACTGGCTCACAATAGCAGTACAAAGTCTGAAGTGATGATTGCTGTACAGCAGTAAAATGCATTCATTTGCATATTTCATACATCTGATAGTAAAACACTGAAAGGCTTCATCCTTTTGACTTCACTATTTACTGCAACTGTTCAGGCTACATTTCGCTGGGCAAACTAAACATGATATACTGTACTTAGTCTTCTTCCAAGGCCACCATTAAGCATTTTCTTTACTTTAAAAAAGTGTCCTAGAGGCCTATAAGTCTGTGTTTTTCAACCTTGGGGTTGGGACCCCATGTGGGGTTGCCTGGAATTCAAATGGGGTCGCCTGACATTTTTAGTAATTGATAAAAAAATAAAAATAAAAACTAATAGAAAATATATGTTGAGTTGAGAGAGACAGTCACAATCCATAAAAGATGACAAACTGAAGCTGAAACTGAAGCACTGTGGTACTGTTTATCTGTCAAATGTTCAAACTGAAGCACTGTGGTAC
>JAPQRP010000003.1:8775747-8785940 GCA_037367295.1 Apogon hyalosoma
CCCATGTGTGTCAACTTGTGTGTATGTTATAAGGCCAAAAGCTCCAGGGTATGTGAACTTTTGATCAGGGTCATTTGGATAGTTTCTGTTCTCATTATGATTTAAAAAGAGCAAACACATTAGTTTGATACTTCAACAATACATATAAGTATATATGTATGTACAAATAAGACATATAAGTTTTTGTATTATCATTCATATTCTCTGAAAAATGGCCAAAAAATAACAAATTCTGCTAGGGTATGTAAATTTATGAGCCCAGTGGTATAATAACCCTCAGATATAATCTCAGCATGATGATTAAAATAGATGATCAGTGAATTAAATGTCCTTAAATACCTGATTTTCACTGAAAAATGAGAGGATAATATGATAAATAAAGTTTAAATACAGTGAAAAATTAATCTGGGAACTGTCAAAAAGTAGCTCTGGGTCTTTATGGGTTAAAATGTAAATTTATATGTGAAAATGTATTTCTAAACCATTCCTCTTGGTTAGTTTGTCCACAATATAACAAAATTGTGTTTTCTTTGACTTGAGAGCAAAAGTTACATCGGGGTTAAATCCCCTGAAAACTCAACCATTACTGCTGACTCCCTGGTATGTGAGGATATCCTTGTTTGTGCGGTTTGTTTTTTCACCTGGTTCCTGTGTCAGATCAACAGTGAAAATGACTGTGGGGTCCTGGAGGGCCGCTGGGAGGGGTCCTACGCTGACGGGGTCCGACCCACCCACTGGACTGGAAGCCACCAGATCTTGAAGCAGTGGTTCAGCATCAACTGCCGCCCAGTCAAATATGGCCAGTGTTGGGTCTTCGCTAGCGTCATGTGTTCAGGTAACAGCGTATGCTTAGAACATCTGTAGACATTTTAAATCTGTGACACTTCATTGAATCTTCTGAAAAAATTACACACATTTTTTAATTTTAGTTGCACACTGTAAGAAATGTGATGATTTTCTTTAAAAACCTATGGCATCACAGTAGTCGCTTTTCCATTGGACATATGCGCACGACTTTACAGATATTTACTAAATGTCAAAAAAACAAAAGTGCATAATGTCGATTTTTCCATTAAATCACAAATGCAATGATTTGTTTATTATTGCAAGATGTCATTAGAAGTTATTCCACAAACATGGTGACGAACATAAATATCTGTTGTTTTAAATCTAGAATGTTCGTTACCCCTTTATTCCATACAAAACTCAAAAATGATTCGGTTTCCTTGTGTGTCCACACGCCACCATGTTTGTTTTAAAACTCTTCTTCTTTGCTTGTTGTAACATTAATCAACATCTGTTTTATTTTGTTCATGTGACTCTAGTTGCACAAAAAGGCCTTTCCATTGCAGTTTTACACAATATACCAATTTCGCCAAAAAAACAAACAAACTTGCAAGCACCAAAACTTTTCATTGAAAAATGAGTTTTGGCAAAATTGTTGTTTTACCATTAGGCAAATTTCTATGCGCAAGTTCTATTTGCACAATTTGAGGATTAATGCAAAAACAACTAGTGACATTTAACATGAATGTGTAGATTTAAAATTCTAAAGCGGTTGGGATATTTAGAAACTTGGTTTATTTGTACGTGTGAGAAATTAAAAAATCGTAATAAAAGAACTGACAAATATATGTCAGTATTTGGGGTTAGTGTCTTCAGTGAGCACCAACAAACCATTTTATAGCTCCAGTTGCCAAACCTGTGAAATGTGAAACTTTTCAGTATTTCTAAATTTACAGTTTTTTTTTTTGTTTTTTTTTTTGCGTGTTATGCCCCTCAAAAATTGGCCAGAAATGTTAAAAATAAAACCAAGGAAAAAAAAGATTGAAATGTATGATTTTAAAAGGAGCAAAATAAGCAATTTTTTTTACTACGTACTTAATTTTCTACATGAAACTCTACTCAATATTATATTAGATTATTTTGTACTGAAATAGGTTGAAATGTAATTAATAAATGACTTAAATATGTTTATTTTCCCCTGATATTTGTTCAAATGACCTTTAGCCCCCTTTTCATTTGATAAATAGTTCTTATTCACACCAGTCTCAGATCTTGCTTTGTGATCTTTGTGCTGAAAAGGGTTCTTTCTATCAGTCAGAACTTGAAGAATTATTAACCACTTCAGTACTAGTCACGTCTAATCAAACACACAGTCTTGTGTAAACTTGCACAACTATTAATTATGATTAATAAACAGCCTCCCCTTTTGTGTCTGTACCTAAACTGGGTGTTACTCAGGGTGTGTCAGTGTTAATACCAGTGTCACTACCTAAAACCAGTGCTATATATATAGAAAGAGAGTCGATAGGTTTTGATGTCACCGCTACGGTGATCATGTGGTTCATGTAAGCCTCAGTAGTTCCAAACAAACCGCGTGCTGTCATCTTCTTCTATGAGAAAGATAGCAGCAAGCATGTTACTGCATGGTAAATATCAAAATAAACCACACACCGCCATTTGGCCGCTGCCGCCATACTCAATGTTTGGAACTATTGGTGCCTCCATAACCTGGTCCATATTTCATCCAGCATTTTTTACAACGGGCGTCTATGGAAGAGTTGCCACTCTGTTTTCTTAACCGCTCTGCCTAAAATAACCAAAGACCAGACATACTAAGCTCAGATTAAACAGTATGGTCGTGGTGCAGGTGAGGTGTTGTGAGCTAGTGATGTCATCATCTGTAAAAACATCCTGTCATCACACTGAACATCAGTCCTCAGAACCCTTCATGATGCCTGGACAGGAAATGGCCATTTACAGCATTAAAACAAAACACACTGAGACACAAGCTGCTTTTCCACTGACCCTCAAATTGCATGAATATAACTTGCACATATAAATTAACATCATTTTCACATTGTGTCATTTTTGTCTTGTTCCGACAATTTCGCCAAAACTCTTAAACAAGTGAAGAAGAATAATTTTAAAACAAACATGGCATGGTATGTGTGGACACACAAGGAGACCAAATGATTTTTGAATTTAGTACGGGATAGAGGGGTAATGAGCATTTTAAATTTCAAAACAACAGATATTTCTGTTCCTCGCCATGTTTATGGAATGACTCCTCATGATGTCTTGTGACAATAAATAAACAAATCATCGCATTGCTGGTTTAATGGAAAAACCAACATTGCACACTTCTGTTTTTTTGACATTTAGTAAATATCAGTAAAACTTTGCACATATGGCCAATGGAAAAGAGACTTCAGCAGGGGTCACCAACCCTGGTCCTGGAGAGCCACTATCCTGCATGTTTTAGATGTTTCCCTCTTCCAGCACACTTGACAGTTGTTATCAGGCTTTGCAAAGCTTGATGATAGGCTTATAATTTGAATCAGGTGTGTTGGAAGACATGCAGGAAGTGGCTCTCCAGGACCAGGGTTGGCCACCCCTGGACTACAGTCTGACACGGCCAGGGTTGTCTTCATCTTCATCGTCTTCTTCTTCATCATCTTTGTCTTCATTAGCAGTTTCTTCAAACATCTTTTCTGAAACTACTAATCGGATTCATTTCTAATGTTGTATGTATCTTCCTTGGAACAATGTCTGCAAAGTCTATTCACATGTTTGAGAAATTTAGATTTTTTGCATTGTTGATGAATTTTTTAAAAATATATAAGATCTTTTCCTTCTAATGATCCATATTTTGATAGTTTATAACATGTAAATGGTTACAGATATCAGTGTAGTTCCTATTGATCACTGATAGAAGTCATACGTAGACTTTGATTGAATTAGTTGAGTTCCCCTCCAGTGAAAATACCACCCACTTCTAATGGGGAGACTGATCTCCAGCATCAAGCCATGGGACTCTAACATAGAGACAGAACCTGACAACCTCACAAATTCAACTGGGATTCTGTGGATCATGTTCGGAGTCTGTGGATCAAGGCTGGACTCTGTTGTTCAATTCTGGACTCTGTGGTTCAGGCCTGAACTCGGTGGTACTTTTTCAATAAAAGTTGTTAGGTTAGAATGAAAAGTTGCTAAATGTAGCAACAAAAGTGCTAAGTTGTCACCAGTGTTCAAGGCAGAGGTGCATCTTCCAGAAGTAGAGGTTCATGATGTAGTCAGGGGTTAAACCTCTGGTAGGACTGGTCCTACATGGACCAAAGCCAATGCTAGAGTATAAGCATCGGCTTTGTTCATTATTAGATCAAACCATACCATTGCAGATAAGCAGTGTGTTGACTCACCTGGATCAATGACAGGTATTATCACTGTGAACTGGAGCAGAGCCAGACTGATCTGCCTGGACTAAATACTCTGAGTCAGACATGTCTGGTTCCCATGATGTAAAACAGCACTAAACAGACATGAGCAGTAGGTACCAAACACTGAAACTACAAATATGCACTTTGAAAGCATGAAAATGAAACTGTTTTATGAGGGTGAAGTTTCTTCACAACACAGTTCTTTACACTAATCAGTGATAATACCTCGCCTCATTGGCAATAATGTATTTAACCCATAAATCCCCAAACATCCACCTTTAACCTCTACCATCCACTGATCTAAACTGATTAATACCTGTTGATCCACTAATCCTATCAATCCATGTAAATAATTGGTGTAAATGCAGTTTGTCGTCTTTTTACGGTCATCAGATTTGACCCATTTGGACGTTCAGAGGCTCCATAGTGAACGTGTAAACACTGTCATCTTCTACAACATTGATTCACCAGTAAAACCCATGGAGTTGGATCAGTAGTCACTTTTCCATCGGACATATGAGTGAAATTTTACCAATATTTACTAGATGTCAAAAAACCAGAAGTGAACAATGTCGGTTTTTCCATTAAGTTACAAATGCAAAGATTTGTTTATTTATTATCACGAGATGTCACATGAAGTCATTCCATAAACATGGCGATGAACATAAATGTCTGTTGTTTTGAATCTAAAATGCTCGTTACCCCTCTATCCCGTACTAAATTCAAAAATGATTTGGTCATATTGTGCCGTGTTTGTTTTAAAACTCTTCTTTTTCACTTGTTGTAACAACCATTAACATCCTTTTTTTTTTGTTCATGTGACTCTAGTTGCACAAAAAGGTCTTTCTATTGCAGTTTTGCGCAAGATACCAATTTTGCTACGCCCCAAAAAAACCCCACCTCTTGCAAGTGCAAAATCTTTTCATCAAAAACAAGAGTTTTTGTCGTTTTTCCATTAGGCAAATATTTATGCGCAAGTTATATTCATGCATTTTGAGGGTCAATGGAAAAGCGACTATTGACAGTAGATGGGTACTGGATGGACCTAGTTTTACATTCAGTTATTGATAGATTTGCTGAAAAAGTCACTTTTGCTTTGGTTTTATGTTTTGATATAATAATCGTAGAATATACTCTGAGCTTTAATGAACATCTACATAATCACTGAATTAAATATGGGAAAAAAACGTGACGTTCACTGAGGAAAAAAAATACAAAGCACAGAGGATTATGTTATAATAAATAGTGATAAATCACTTAAGAAAAGTTAAATATAGAGAAAAAAATATTTTGGAACTACCACAGTTGTAGCACTGAGTATTTATGGATCAAGTAAAAAAAAAAAAAAAATCATAATCATTCTTTTGTATTGTTATTGTTTTTATCCAGTATCTGAGTACATTTTTAATTTCTTCTATTTCCACTCACAGCACCATGTGACACAAATGATTATCAGTTATATGCTGAAATGTGTATTTTTTCTAAGTCTTCCTTCTTGGTCCAGTGATAGACTGATGCAATGATTCAGACTCATGTGTGTTTGCAGTCATGCGTCTGCTGGGCATCCCCAGCCGTGTGGTGACTAATTTCAATTCAGCCCATGACACCAATGAAAACCTGATCATTGACGTGTACCACACAAACGACAGATTCACGGAAATCCCATCGTACGACAGCATCTGGTGAGACACACTCATATCCATCAACACTACATAATACATACATACTTAATACAGTCCAAGGGGAGGTTTTACACTGGTCTGTGTTTGTCATTCCACACACAGGGCTAAGGGTCAAAAACTTATGAAATGAGAATATTTTCAGTAATAAGTGCAGAAACTTCCCTGTTTTCTTCCATTTTCTCACTTTTTTTTTTTTTTTTTACCAGCAATTAGTTTAAAAGGATAAATTAAGCAAGTAGTTATTGACAGTGGAAGGAAAAACTACCATTAACCAGTGGATACCTGAAGTAGACCCCGACTTTGGAGGATGGACCACTGACATGACCAGTTAAGGGGGGGGGGGGGCTGGCATGACCAGTGAAAGGGTTAATAATATGCATGAAAATGTTTAAAAAGGTAAATGTAATGACAATGATAAGATGTGAATTCTTTGTGGGTTAGTGTATCTTTTGGTAATTGTATTTTCTTTTCAGTAACAAAAGAAAAACTAGTGGTTAATTGATTTTCGTTTTGAAATAGAACAATTAAAATTGAATTTCAAGGTGTGTTTCTTTTTCAGTGTCAAAATCGATAAACCTTATTTAAAAAACTGATTGATTTTCATTTTCTCTTTCTAATAACAAAAAATAAAGTTACTACCTGACAGAAATAGAAACATAACATGTGTACCCTTGAAAACCCTTGGCCTGACTTATTAGGCACACTACTGCCACCCAGTGGCCTGATGTATTAGCACGTGCCAAAGTTTTTGGATGGACAGACGGATGTCCGACTGCTGGCAGTACCCTGTGGCTAGTGTGGCCGAGGGTAAAAATGGACCAACAGCGCCTGTTTTTTTTTTTTTTTTTTTTCTGAGACTGGATGTTATCATTTTCAAGGAAAGAGTGCTAACACCCAGGTCACAAAGATTCCTACAAACAATGGGTTTGATCTTCCAGTTTGTATGAAATCTGGAGTTCGTAGACATTCGTAGAGGGAGCATTAGTTTCTTACAGCTGTCTTACAAAGTTGGTGCAGCTGCCATTCAAATCGCAAGAGCAACTTGAGGCCTCTGTGAGAAAATGACATGATGTTGTGTCATCTGAAGACCGTACAGTTGTCACATTTTTTGTAAGGGTACCTTGGGACCTTCCTACGTCATACCTATGGCTACTTCATTTTTTGTTTTTCATAAGGTGGCCATACGGCAGCCCTACGTGCTACTCACAGTATTCTCAAGTCTTTGGTAGGAAGATCCTATGCTTTTTTGGAATATTTAGCTCAGTATACGCAGTGGCCATGTACTCTCTTAAAAATCCTTGTTGTGATCATGGCATTCAAGATGGCAAAAATGCCCACAACACTGAAACCTCTACAGCAACATCGGCAAGACAAAGAAGAGGAAGATCAAGTGGTTGTGGCCGCTGTTTTGGTCTGGCAGCAACAGAAGAGGGACATTCTAAAACACTTAAAGCTATACCAACCAATTTGGCATGTTGCACAGCACTTAATTAAATCTGAACATGAACAGCCTCCCTCCAAAGTCCTGCACACTTCCCCCTGCCTGACCTCTGACACTTCCCTCCTCCCCTAACACATGCTGTAGGAAGCGGAGGTAGAGGTGGAGGTGTCATGGGCCACTCTAGCGTGGCCGCGGACCCGTCTGTCAGCAACCAGAGACACACCATCATCCACCTGCTGCGCTGCATAGCCACGGCTCTCTTTTCATTAGGAGCTGTATGTAAGGGTCTTGTCTGTGGCTGTGCAGCACTTGATCATTGTCTTCACTGCACCTCATCACCTCATAATAACCTGGACTTTATCACCATCCTTCATTCACTGGACCTCTGACTGCTGAAGTTGGGTTTTCTGTTTGTTCTCCTTGGTTGTTGTTTCTGTTAGTAAATCCGTTTTTTAAATCCCTTCAGCACCGTGCATTTGAGTCCTATCTATTCACACCTCTTTACAGGAAGAGCAGCGCAAATGAAATGGGTCAGATTCAGAGGCACTGGTAACTGACGCAGGACTTAGCAACAGATGACAGACAGGAAGCTCAGCCAATCATTTTATTTGGTCAGAATAAAATGATTGGTCAGACTTTATCAGAAATACATGAAAACTGAACATTTTTTAGCCTCAAAACCTGGTGGACTTCCTTTACATTTTAGATTGCCACACTTTCAATAGGAGCATTTTAAGATTACAAAAGAAAAGTGTAAAAACGCCAGATTGTACAGTATAGCTTTAACATAAAGAAAAGCTAATGCTGTCTCCATGAAATGTGGAGGGGGCATTTTTGGTCTGTTTTTCCATTTCTGTCAGGTAGTAACTTTATTTTTTGTTATTAGAAAGAGAAAACGAAAATCAATCAATTTTTTAAATTTGGTTTATCTGTTTTGACACTGAAAAAGAAAAACGCCTTGAAATTCTATTTTAATTTTTCTATTTTACAATGAAAATCAAATTAACCACTAGTTACCCTCGGCCACACTGGCTGCAGGGTATTCTCATTGGCACCAGTGGTTCTGAACCGCAGGGGGCACCAGATAGTCAACAACAATGATAAGGTGAGGGGAGCTCACTTTCACTGTCTCACAGCTTTATTGAAACGTCCTCCACGGGTCTAGGGCTGGGTAAAAAAAAATAAAAGATCTTAGACTGATTTTATTTTAATTTTGCATAACCGAGTAATAGTGGATGAGATCAATTTTGCAGAGCAGGACCGCGAGAACCTAACCCGGGTACTGCCGATGCAGAGGCGCAAACTCCTCCCAGACCCAAGTTTTTGCCTCCACAACCACTTGGGCAGCAGCACGCCTGGCCTATCAGTACCCATCAGCTGCCTCAGGAGTCCCACAAGCCAACAAGGTTTGATAAGACTCCTTCTTCAGCTTGACAGCATCCCTTACTTTTGGCATCCACCACCAGGTTCAGGGGTTGCCGATGTGACAGACACTGGAGACCTTGTGACCACAGCGCCGCACAGCTGCTTCGAAAATGGAATTGGAGAACATGGTCCACTTGGACTCTATGTCCCCAGCGGATGCTGCTCTCCCAGCTCTCCCAGAGGTTGGAGTTGAAGACCATGCTGACATAGGGCTCCGCCAGACGTTCCCAACAGACCCTCACAACACGTTTGGGCCTGCCGAGTCTGTCCGGCTTCCTCCTCCACCAGCAGATCCAACTCACCACCAGGTGGTGAACAGTTGACAGCTCTGCACTTCTCTTCACCCAAGTGTCCGTTGATCATCGACCTCCGGCCAAGGGTGTCCTGGTGCCACGTGCACTTCAGGACATCCCTGTGCTCGAACATGCTGTTTGTTATGGACAAGCTGTGACTAGCACAGAAGTCCAATAACAGAACACCACTCAGGTTTAGATCGGGGAGGAAGTTCCTCCCAATCACCCCCTTCCAGGTCTCACTGTCACCACCCACATGGGTGTTGAAGTCCCCCAGAAGACCAATGGAGTCCCTAGTCAGAGTGCTTTCCAGCACCCCTCCCAGGGACTCCTAGAAGGCCGGGTACTCTCCACTGCTGTTCGGCCCGTAGACTGAAACAACAGTAAGGCACCTGTCCCTGACCCAAAGGCACAGGGACATGACCCTCTTGTTCCCTGGGGTAAACTCCAACACATGGCGGCTGAGCTGTGGGGTTATGAGCAAACCCACACCAGCCCACTGCCTCTCACAATGCCAGAGAAGTGGAGAGTTGTTCCAGAGCCCAAGCTGTGTGTGGAGTTGAGCTCGACTATATGTACTCGGTACCTCTCGATCTCCCTCACAAGTCTGAACTGCTCTTGGTCTGGTCCATCACCCAAGACCTGTTTACCAGGGGAGACCCTACCAGGGGCATAAAGACCCCAGCAACATAGCTCCTAGGATCATTCAGGCACTCAAACTCCCCCACCACGGTAAGGTGGCAGTTCAAGGGGGAGAAGATTTAACATAATCTAGTTTATAATCTAGCAAGATTTAACATAATCTATTTTATAATATTCATGTACTTTTACCTTAGTAGAATGTTCAATGTATCTGATGTACATGTGGATGATGGTTGTGGTGTGTTTTAGGAACTTCCATGTGTGGGTAGAATCATGGATGAAGCGACCTGACTTGGCAGAAGATGGAAAATTTGACGGATGGCAAGTTGTGGATCCAACGCCACAGGAGCTCAGTGACGGTATCTACACTCACTGGAACGAAAAAGGGTTTTTTTCAAACGATTGATTAACATAACATAACATAACGTTAACATAATTAACTCTGTGTCATTCTCGACTTGTTTTTAATTCTCAGTGAAAGTATCAG
>JAPQRP010000003.1:8786040-8806856 GCA_037367295.1 Apogon hyalosoma
TATCTCCTAACAGTTTTATACAATAACTATTTGAATTAAGGAGGCCAAAAATGAAGGATGATCAGAAAAAAAAATGGAGCGGCCAAAGCGTTAACCCACCACTGGATCTGCATTAGGAAGTATGAGCTGAGCTTTCAACAGTGATGTGATACCGCTTGGTTTGGGCTTTCACTTCCCCATAAATAAGAGGTCAGAGCCAAAACAGCATTAATAGATATAATCTTATTTTTTCACTGCTGTTTAATTCATATTGGACTACTAACTCTATATCTAGAATCACTTTGAACAAAATTAACACATTTTTAAAATGTGCAAGACCAGCTTCAAGTGGCTTCATCAATATTTAATGAGAAGGGGCAATTGTGCAGCTTGTCTGCCACCTGTTTCATAAACTGGGGTGCGATTCCATGTCTAATAAAACAACTGGAGGCCTGTCGGGAGAGTGACAGATGAGAAAGCACATTTTTGTCTTCTGCTAATTTTTTGCTGAGGCTCAGAAAAGGCTGGGACAGAGTGAATGCCAAATCTTATTCTGCTAAGAATGAACAGATGCAATTTTTTTGGTTTGACATCATGATTAGTCATCCAAGACGGGATATGTGATGTGGTGGCTGTCGCTCCCGGTAACAGGGATGCACACAGCAGCTGTATGGCTAGCGTCAGCTTCATGCCGTCAAAGTACTTTTCTACACCTCGTCTCATATTTCAATGTGTGCGAGCATAATGTACAAAATCAAACACCTCTTACTGTTGTCTTGTCTTACTGTTGTCTTACTGTTTGCACCAACTGCTGTTTGGCTTTCCATCCATTCCCACCTCCTCTTTCCACGCTCAGCGCCATTTATTTTCAGTCACCTGTGAACCTGCAGGACGTCTTCACCACTCTTCATCTGCTTGTCTTCCATCTCTACGACTGTCACCACGTGCAGTTGGCTACTCTGACGCTGTTACTCCAAACCAGTTTGTAACTCTCCACAAGACCCGACCCCTCTCTACTGCAGATTGGCTAGTAGTCGTAATTGAATTTCTTGAGAGCAAAAGCCATTGGTTGAGAGTGAAAGGATTATCAAAGCCCAGGTCAGAGGTGTTGATATTGTACTGGCTCTGATCTTTTTGCATGCATGATATATATCCTGCATTTCCCCCCCTTGCCGATTGCCGCATGCTGTGTAACAGGATATTCTATTCTGTTACACCGGAAATCTAGCATGGTACCAGAATCCTGTCACCCATGGATTATACAAAAACAGTGACTTTTTCAGTAAAATATATCATTAACCGAACTTAAAAAAGCATCTCCATCTGAGGGCCTTTTGTCAAACTACATGGGTTTTACTGGTTAATCAATGTTACAGAAGATGACAGTGTTTCCACGTTGTCCAAGTGGGTCATATCACATATAGATGATGATCATGAAACGATGACAAACTGTCTTTTACCTCAATTATTTACACATACTGATAGGATTAGTGAATCAACAGCTATTAAACATTGTAGATCAGGAGATGATTTTGGTCCCTGGCGGTTATTTAGGTCTTCATGGGTTGAGATCATTTTTGTTGATTTTTGGCATTATTTTCTACAGTACATTATTACACTGTACTGGTTCTTACCAATTGTATGAAGTCATCATTTATGGCCTAGATGGCTGGAGAGTTGACTGGAGAGTCGGCTTGTGACCGATGGGTTACCGGTTCGATTCCCTGGCAAGCCCACTGCTCCTAGTATGCAGTGTGTGATGCATGTATGCATGATCTGCAGTGCAGGACATTGCCCCTCAGTGTTGTGTGTCCCGGGCCAGAAAAATTATTAAGGACACCTCACACCCCCACCATGGTCTTTTTTCACTGCTGCCCTCCGGAAGAAGGTTCTGCAGCATCCAATGCAGAACCACTAGGTTCTGTAATAGTTTTTTTCCCCCAGGTCATCAGACTTTTAAATTTATAGTGTAAAATTCTACTGCACTTGTAACCCGTATTTTATTACATTTTATCACATTTTGCGCTGTACTTTGCACTGTTCTTCGTCCTGTGCTCAGCCTGTATTCCACTGTGTACGAGTTTATATTTTACATATTTTATTTATTTTACACTACATTTTAGCATCCTTATTCTATTTTTATCTTGCCATTTTTTACTGAAGCAAGCTGAATGCAATGACATTTTATTCTGTATATACTTGTATATCTGAATGACAGTAAAGTCTGTCTAAGTCTAATCTAGTGATGGGTTAAAGTAAAGGCAGAGGACAATTTCAGTGTGGTGCATGTTGGTGTATGTGAACCTACTGACAAAATAAAGATTCTTCTTCATCCGTCGTACAAAGGATCTCATACAAAAGGTACAAATTACAACATACAATTTGACTAAAAATGTCTTGAGAGAAATGTGCAGCCTAGATATTGAACACAACCACTGAAATAATAGCGTTAGGGGTCGCAAGCTTATCCTAGACGTTCAGCTTCTTCAGAATAAAAATGTACTGAAAGCAGTGATGGAGATCAGGCTTAAACACCTTAAAAACCTGGAATCTGGGCATAGCAGATGCAGAACACATAGATCCTCCTGAGTCTGGTTTAAGGATAGTTCCTGCTTTGGAGCCACACAAGTGAATGTGAAGGCTTCTTTTACAGGTGGAGATTTTTCCTGTTGTGTGACGTTGCAGCACCAACAGAACATTGATAAGACTCAGAAGTTACTTGAATTTACCTCAGAACTGTGTGAGTCATCATAATGGCTGTAACATTTCAGAAGATAGTGTTAAAGACACAAAATACAACAGAAGGAAACGAAGCAAGTACATGAATGGGGAGATGTGGGTGTGTGTCTGACAGGACAATTTAGGGGGTTTACTCTGCAATTTTCATGCTAGAAGCAGTGATGGAAAATAAGGTAGTTAAATGTGGGAGCAAAACGTCTTTGCTCTGTTTACACTGTTAGAGCTTTAGTGCAAAAACTCTGCTCCTTAAAGTGCTTTTTAAAAACACTTTTCTTTGGTTTCCCATTTGGGCAATGGCAGGTGTTTTTGATGTGGGTCTGCCCTGGTAAAACTACAGTGTTCTAGGGGTGCTTGATCATATTAGTACTTTGCTTTTTGTCACTGACAAATAGGAAGCACCGATTCACCTTTCCTCTGCATTTACAGAGCTGGAATGGCTCTGATCGTGGGTGTAGGGACGGGAATCACAAATCGAGTTTCCCAGTGGGTCAATTCCTTGGAATCATTAGTGTGCTTGCTTAGTACATTCTGCTTATTGGTTCTGCCACGTCATCACATCATATGGCATCATCATGTCATTTCTGTATTTCAGTTCAGAAGCGCTCGTAAAGACACTAGAGCTATTTGCAACAGTTGCAGAACTTCCACTATGACAAACATTTAGCCACACAGCATCCAATTAAACTGCACCAATGGAACGTCTTTGATTGGCTGCTTAGTAAAGGTGGCTGTGACTCTCAAAGCTGAGCGTGCAGCATGGTGTCCTCTGTCACAGCCACTAACATGAAATTCCTCCAGATTCTATCAATACTGTTAATGTTAGCACTGTTTTACTGTGTCATCCTACTTTTACTCTTCTTTATGAATAATCTCCATGTCCTATAATTACAATTAGACAACAATGAGGCTCAAAGGCTGCAGCAGGTAGCTCTAATACATCTTTAGCAACGATTTAACTACCCCTTTCATAACCCTTTCTGAGGTTTGTTCAAATCAAATGCAAAATGTTAATGCATAGTTTACATTAAAGGGTACCTGTAGTGAATTGTCATTGCTAGGTATTTCAAAAGATTCTCTGAAAAATAACCAAAGAATAACAAATTCTGCAAGGGTATGTAAACTTATGAGCACAACTGTATAATACTATGACACATTCTTGGCCAGTGCAAAGCTAACTGCTGCACAAACAAGGATAAACTCGTGCTTTCCACTCAATCCTGCTCACTGACTGCTGCTTGTTTACTCGCATTCATCACCTGGGAAAGATGACGGTGCGTAACTTGCAGTGGCAATGGCTGCTCCCCATAGGTTCTGCCCACATAATTCACATAATAAAAAGGTCCAGTGTGATGCATTTATGGGGCTTTTTTGCTGATTTTGCGCCTCTCTTGATTATAAGTAATACACAAAGCACAATTAATGTTGTAAGCATGACCATTACAGGTACACTTTAAAGGGTTAATGCAAACAAAACCATTTGTATTATAGTTGATTCTGTAATCCAATGAGAACTGATGAGGAATCTAATCAATAAGTGATATCAATAATGGGACGTTAAATTCTCATCAATTCCCACCTCTACTTTGGTGCCGGTTAGACACTAGTGGGTTGTTTCACTCAATTAGGGAACCTTCATGGTACAGACGACTGCTCCATCACAACCCAGCAGTGTCTGGAAAAAGTGCCACATAAGTTTCCATACCCTTTGCTTCCATCTTGTCACCTTTACTCTCCCTCTCTCCAGTTATCTATTAGTCTCTAACTTCCTCCACTAGATCTGTCTTCATATATTTTTTGCAGGAACAGGATAGAGACTTTTTTTCATCGATTCTGCTTTTCCCTCGCCTATCCTGCTGTTGCTTTATTATTCCATTCAATTCAACTTCCGTGTTTCCATCCATGCTTCTTTCCACCCCACCCTCCATTTTACTCTTCCATCACTCCATTCATCGCCTCCCCGTATCTTTCCATAGACAATCTGCCAGTATGGAGCCCGCTCTCGCCCTCCCAGAGTGATCCCGTTAGAGGGCTAATGCTGTGAAAAATGACAGTGAAGCGGCACTTTTACTGCCTTCACCGCCGCTTTGGGGCCGCCTGCCGCCTACAGCTCTGTTGCCTGGCAACTCCCCAGACAGCTTCCCTCCAAAAGACGAGAGCTCCTGTCTGCTCTGCTGCGATAGAGACCCGAGCCTAATAAGCATTATATCTCATTTTGTCTTATCATTTTGTTGTTAGTGACACAAGTTTGCTTGGAGCTGGGACTATGCAAAGAGCACTGATGCAGAATATGTCTCTCTGAATATTGAATGAACAAATGATTTGCAAGAAGTGTGACATTTGGGGCATTGTTCTTCGAATAAGAGGTTGCTGAGCCAAAAACATAAATATACATAAATGACACAGATGCAGATGATTCAGTAAAGTTAGAATTAGAAAAGACCCAACAAGCTCTGACCCCAATGCAAATGTACTGAATGCAAACTGAGAATATGTAATTAACACACACAAATTTTAAATAATGTACTGTTTTAAGAGAACAAATCTGGATAATAGAGTCAAGAAGCCAGATGAACATCCATGCAGGGCATGAGGGGTCACTGAAAAGTTTGATGAATACACATATGGACATGATGTGAATCATTAGTTAAACTTTTCACACTCACTAGATCCCGAGTCAATTCATAGCTACATGAGTGGCATGTTAGACCGCACTCTTAACCACCAGCAATGGTGTCTGAAATCCCACCATTTTGGTTACTCCCTGTGTCTGGAAATGAATCTGCTGTTTGCAAAAGCCTAGAAATCCTAACACATTAATTAGGCTGAAAAAATGTGTTTTGCATGAGAATGTTACCATTAAAAATTTCATGTTTGAGTTCTTGAATCCCTTCTCTGTACTGTGTCAACTAATTGTGGTTTCTTGTCAAAAATAGCCTGCCTGTGCGTCATCTCCTGCCCCACTTTCCTGTGTTTTCCACCTCCTTGATCACATTTAAGGCAGAAACCCTCTTCCACCAGTCATCTGTCTAACGTTAACAAGAATCTTATAGTCAAGTCCCAGAATATTCACAGATTGACATGAGCCACACACAGTTGCCACGAGAACTCTCACAAGGGGTTACAGGAGCACTCTGACAAAATGTGTGAACTCACTGCCACCCTAGCAATCCTCGTTCTTTAATGCATTACTGTTTTAAGACATCTGAGGTTTTGAACATCTTCTGCGAATGTTGGAAAAGTTGGCTCTACATCAGAGTTCAGTGCTGTGCTCTGCTGCTGCGTCTTTTCACAAACAGTGTATGATATATAACTGCAGACGTAATCTTTTGCGGAATTGAATATTGAAAGGGAGAGTACAAGTTGAATGAGGAAAACTGCAAAACTTGAATTTTGAAGGCAGAGATATGGAAGGAAAATATGCTGTGGAAATTAAAGATAGACAGCTGTACTGTAATTCACAGGATATTTAGAAATTACATGGTACGGGCCAATTTCAATGGGTGAATGAGTGTAGCGCTTTAAGCAGCAATTTCCCATTTTAAGTGATCATCCTATGGAGAACTAGTGATATAAATCCATCAAGGTCATACAGAAAGGCACGAATTGCTGCAATTTCCATTAATGTGAGCAGAATGGAGAATAAGGGGGTCGAATGACTAGTGGAAAAGATGGTTCAGTAGTAGCAGTACCTAGAGGGATGCATATGAGTGGATGTATATCTGTCAGTGGCAGAGAACACTCACATGAGGCACATAAAATAAAGCAGACTGTCTTGTACAGTATGTATGTGGAAGGAAACAACACTCACATCTCAGTATTTTCTCCTCTCTTCATCACCTCCTCTTATCTCTCTTTTTGCCCTGAAGGAATGAGTTTATGAACTGGATTTCATCAAATCTGGTACTTTACCGTTAATGCCTCTGTGCACATACAGTACACATAGCCATTAGACATGTGGTAGTGTAAATAAGCCTTAAGAAACACACACGCGCACGCACACACACATACACACACAGCGAGTGTGGCATTACTCCCAACCTTGCCCCAGGTGTCTCACAGTTGATATATTGGTGTGGCCTCAGATGAATCCATGCAGGCCAAACTAATGCTCTTATTAATGGCTTTTTAAAGCTCTGCTTAACACATAGTGAGAGAGAGAGAGAGAGAGAGAGAGAGGTGGAGGAGGTGGTGTGTTTAAGCATATTAATATCCATCTCAGGTGCCAATTTGACCTGTGTCACCATGGACTGCAGTAAAAGTGACAGACAAGTGGAAATGAAAAGAAAGCAGTAATTGCAGTCGACAAATGGGAGTGGGATGGAAAGATACAGTGTCAAAGAAACAAGAAAGAAAGGAGGAGGTGTAAATCACATTAATGAATAAGTGGCATTAGTTGTGCACATTAGTGTCCTAAGCCAGGATTAATTTAACTTCAGTTGATTTTTGAGTAGCAAGTGGTCGTGATAGAGAAGAGCCTGATTTGACACGTCTGGATGTATTCTGACACCTTTTATATGTGCACCGTCCAGTGAATGACGGTAAAATACCAAAACTTTTAAAAGGAAAGCTAACAAGAAGACCTGCTGTAGTCAGCTGTTCCTTGTTTTTCATGAAAATAATAATAAAGAATGAGATTTCTGTAGCACTTTTCAAGGCACCCAAAGCGTTTTACATTATTGGTATATTATTCATTCGCTCACACATTCACACTCTGGTGGTCCTATGCTCTGTTTGTAGCCACAGCTGCCCCAATTCACACCAAATGGCCCCTCCCACCACTGAACATACACCAGAGTGAGTCACACTGGAGGCAAGGTGGGTGAAGTGTCTCGCCCAAGGACACAATGGAGCATGACTAGGACAGAGCGGGATTCAAACTGCCAACCCTTTGGTTATTGGACGACCTACCTCCTGAGACATGACCGCCCCACAAAATACTATCTACATGGCATTTATTCTCTAATGTGTGTTTTGTAACTAAGATGGGAAGTAATAAGTCCAAACAGTCCTTTACATGCTTAAGTAAAATACAGACATTTGAAAGAAACTCTTTTTACTATTTAGCATAAATGTCTCTGTTTTCTATTCCTCCTGTTTTCCAAACCGGCTCATTAGTCTAGTGTTACTATATTTGAGGGGATTATTGATTTTTTGTTATTTTGCATAATTGCACACCTTCCCTCCATCAAGACCAATTTCAGCCTAAATGGATGGAATAATAACAGATAGAAGGGACGATCCCTTGGCGTTTCCAACAGCGAATGTCACCCACAACAAACGTAACAAGATGAGAACAGTAAAGTAAAAGGAGCTCTGGACCACAGAGAAAAGCGCCATGTTCTGTTGCTGACATTGAAATCATCTTACTGCCTTGGTTGTTGTGGTTGGTTTACTCATCTCTCTTCCTCTATGCATGTTTATGTCAACAGGCGGACCCCCACGGCCGAGACATCGCCATCCGTCCCTTCTTGGAGCACTGTGAGAACACCCACATGACCATTTGGTTGGGCATCGTCTATGCCTACAAGGGACTGCTAATGGTGAGAGGAAAGAACACAACATTTCATCATGTTCTCACAGTCTGGGTAGACATAAAGGCCTATTTTCTGCAGAAATGCAAATGCATCTGTCGCTGTTACACCTACTGGCCTCATGAATCTGCCTGTATGAAACTGAACATTAACGTTTACCAACGACATCAGCATTTTAGCCCATGACGTGTGTGACTGGTCTGTGGACCTATGAATGTGAGTGTGTGTTATTGAACATTTACGCACAGACTTTACTATAACATGGAAATGTGCAGCGCTGTCCTCATTATGACCTATTTGGAACCATTCGACTATGTCTACAGGACATTATTACATGGAGACTCTGATGGGTCATCTTCTACTAGAATAGAATAGAATAGAATAGAATAGAATAGAATAGAATAGAATAGAATAGAATAGAATAGCCTTTATTGTCATTGTGTATATAATGTAATTAGGACTGCCAGTCAGTGCAATAATATTAACAAAACACCAGTACTTCAGAAAACAAGACTAAAGGGTAACACGTTACAATAAGGATCCCTTAATTAACATTAGTTAGTACATTATTAAGCATTAATTGACTGTTTAATAATATATTATCATTCATTATTATGTATTACTTAGCATTAGGTAACATATTAGTTGATGTATTAATAAGCCGTTAATTAATGTTTACTCTCAAAGTTAGTTAATATATTATTAAGTATTTATAAAAGTTGAATAATGTAATTATTTATCATAGTTATCATATCATATTAGTTATCATTATGTATGCACTACTCCGCATTAATTAACACATCGTTTATAAATTAGTAAGCTGTTAATAATGTCTCTATAATCATTTACTGAGGGGGTTGAGAAAGGCAACTGCCTGCTAATTCTTTCCCAGTGGCACTGGCAGTACCAGTTGGTACCAGTGCCATCACCGTTGTCACTGCTGGTACTGGTGCCGGCCTGGTCGGTCGTGGGAGCACAGGGAGTTCATGTGTGGGTGAGAGGAACAGGGAGATTGGGCTTGAGCTTGGGCTCTGAAGCTCAGCGGAACTTAACATTAGTAACCTGAGCCTCATAGGCAGGACTTAACCATAGGTAACCATTAGTGAATGCTTTTTGGACCCTTATTGTAAAGTGTAACATGTATCCCTTAGGAAATGCATAACAGTGGTAAATAAGCATTACTGAACCATTATTAGTTGAAATGTAGTTGAAACAATCACATATAAAGCATTTTACACATTTTAGTTAGAACACATTAAAACAGATATTTACAGAACATCTCAACTCGCACAGAGGAACATTTTGAGCAGACATGAACATCTGATCTTTTATTTAGTAAAGAACATGAAACAAAAATAACAAGGGTGAGGGAGCAACAATGTGTTAATCAATGCTGAGTAGTGCATACATTATGATAGCTAATTAATTATTCAACTTTTATTAATGCTTCATAATTTATTAACTAACTTTGAGTAGTAAACATTATTTAACTTCTTAGCAATACATTGACTAATATGTTACCTAATGGTAAGTAAGACATAATAATGATTATTAATATATTATTAAACAGTTAATTAATAATGTACTAACTAACGTTAATTAAGGAACCCTTATTGTAAAGTGTTACTGAATAAAGTGAATATAAAATCACAAAAACTTAATATAGGATAATAAAATAGAATAAACATTTTACAGTTTTACAGAGTAACATAAGAATATAGCTAAGTAAAGAATAAAAATGGACAAAATGGTCAAAATATGAACAGTAAATACAAATGAATGTATGGTTGACATATCAGTTTTAAGGCTTATAATATCTTAAATTGTATCCATTTTATTTTTATTTAACGTTTATTTACCCAGGCAAGCAATTAAGAACAAATTCTTGTTTACAAATGCAGCCTGATCAGTGATTAAGTCAGGCTGGATTTACATCAATAACTTGAAATAACTGCATTATAAAGGACAACACAGGGCTGATCAGATGTCAATGAAAAGCAGAACTCATACCCACATAAATAAGGACCAAGTGTAAACGCTGGGACCCTCATTATGTTTATAGTGGAGATGAAGTGTAGGAGTGAGACAGAGCAGTAAATCATCTTAAGCAGATTGAGAGAAAGCAAAGGATGCCGATTAAAAAAAGAAAAAAAGAAAAAGAAATAAAACGCGAAAGCCGGAGAGATGGAAGGAGTGAGAAAATGGTAGGGTAACGAGCAGAAGTGCTTTCATGTAAAATAATAAGAAAGGAACAAAGAAGTGGGGGGTAGCAGAAGTTTCCATCAAGTGATTGACGGGAGCCTCAATCAGAACGTGGAATAAAAAGGGACAGCGTCGACTCCTCCCACACACACATGAACACACACATGAACAGCCCACACATCATTATTACCACTCGTCCGTGCACACACACCTGAGCTGCACTAATCCTCAGTGCCTGCTCCTTTAATGCTGCAGCTTGTCATTCCACTTACTCTTATTTAGAGTTGAATGAGGAGGCAGGCCATCTTACACAGGCCACCATGAAATATTCACAAGGCTGAACAGGAAGGCTGCTCCATGTTCAATGTTCAACTAAACAACTGGCTCTCGATAAATAAACATTTACAGGCTGCTTTATATGGGGGTCTTTACAGTACTTTTCAGCTCCCTAAGGCTTTATCGTATATAGTACAGGAAATCGTTGACATCATGGATGTCAAACTCATTTTAGTTCAAGGGCCAAATTCAGCCCTACTTGATTTCAAATGGGCCAGACTAGTAAAATAATAGCATAATAACCTATAAATAATGACAACTCCAAGTCTGTCTTTGTTTTAATGCAATAAAAAACATTATATTCTAAAAATATTTACATTTTCAAACTATCCAAATCAAAAAGACATGAATAACCTGAAAAAAATGAAAATTCATAAGAAAAATAAATGCAATTTTAACAATATTATGCCTCAACTTATCATTTGTACATGTGCTTTACACACAGTGTTACACAGAAATTTGGTAACAGGAATAATACTGTTGTAATTTTGGAGTTTGGAACTAAAATAAGAACAATTTCCACAATATTATGTCTCATCTTATTATTAACATAACATAAAGGTCACAGTGGATCTACAAATGCACAATATATATGATTGTTAAAATGAATATTGTTAAAAGTGTGAAAACTTAATTTTCTTTAGACATTTCAGGTTGTTCATGTTTGTTTAGATTATTCGTAAAGGATAGTTTGTTAATGTAAATATTTTCATACTGTATTTTATTGTTTTCACATTAAACCAAGAAAAAGATGTGTAGGTCTCATTATTTATAGGTTATTTTGCTGTTATTTTGCTTGAGATCATATTGGTCTATATGCGGAACCTGAACTTAAACCAGCATGACACCCTTGACACTTAATATGAATTTTAATCAAATTTTGCATTTCACAAATTCATCCTGCAGGTCGGATTGGAACCTTTGGCGGGCTGGAGTTGGCCCACGGGCCGCATGTTTGACAGCCCTGGTTTACATGTTTGCTCCTCATTAAATCTGTCTACATTTCTGCTTACGATTTAAAATTGTGATGCACCAAATAATATGACGAACATCAGTACATCAGCAAATAATGTGACATTTGCCAAAGGCAGGATGATGTTTAATTAAATCCTGATTTTTTTCTTTTTTTCCTGGCACAAAGTAGATAAAGAGCTTAATGAACAAGACAGAAGAAGAGAAAAAATGGTATTGGCTAGTGGCCATATTATTACTTTAAACATCAGTTTTGGCATCAAACAATAAATTCACAACTGGTGCATCTATGTTTTAAAATAAAGAGCACTGTTATCACACACACCTGAGCTGCACTGATCCATGATGACAACTCCTTTAATGCTGCAACTTGTCATTTCACTGATATAAAAACGAAGCACGCTCAACAGCAAACACTGGAAATGTGTCATAGTTTCATTCTGATTAAAAAGAATGTTAAAACAGTTTAGCAGGCCCGGCCCTGTTCATGTGGGGGCCCTAAGCAAGACAAGTTATACCCCCCCCGCCCCGTACCATACATCCACAAACACAAAATAATTTCACTCTGAATTACGATGCTAATTCAGGTCAAAAGCTCACCGGCTATACATACCAGTGTGTTATATTTTAATACAGCGACAGTAAAACAATAAAGACTGTAATAAATGTTGACTGACTTTGGTGCAGGAGGCTGGGGTTTGTGTCCTGCTCAGGGTGTTCCCAGTTTCTGATGCACTCACCACCTGTCAGAAAGGCCATGAGGGGCTGGTGAAGTGGCAGGAGGCGGGCACATCTAAGACGACTGGTCGTAAAAGGGTTAAAATCCCACTAGTTGTCTTACTCTGGGGCCCATACCGCTGTGGAGTGGGCCTGGAGAGTTAGAGGAATAGTAAAGCGTCTTCAGTTTCAGGTTCATTTTGTGCCCCCCCCCCAGCTCAGTTGAAAGTGGTACTGACAATGACTCAGGATGTCATGGCAGCAAAGCATTAGATTGTAGCCGAACACTAAAAAGACAGTGCTCAAACACTCCGCTGAGTTACTATGAAGCATTTGTTGTCATTATATGTTCATGGAAAAATGTATTTCACGTTGCCTTGAGAAAGTTGTTTCTTTTCTTCTTCAACTTTTTTCTTCTTACATTTATCGGCACCCGACAGGTATAGTCATTTGGACATGGTGAAACCATTCCAATAAACTGACTAATCGCTTCATCCTGGGTTGCCATGTTTTCATTACAATCACCGTCGTCGCTGTTTGGCGTTGCCAGATCAACAACAAATCAAATGACATGATACATAAGTTTGGGGTCCCCTGGAGGCTGCAGGGCCCAAGCAGTCGCTTAGTTCACTTCTAGGGCGAGCCGGCTCTGCAACTTAGTGACAATGACTGAGACAGACCCAGACAAACATTTCAGATCATCCTTTTTGTTTGTGTGCTTGTGTAACATTCCAACCAAAACCTTTAAATGTGCGTTTGCTTCTTTTTCGCCAACAGTTGTTCGGTTGTTTCCTGGCATGGGAGACGAGGAACGTGAGCATCCCTGCCCTTAACGACAGTAAATACATCGGGATGAGCGTGTACAACGTGGGCATCATGTGCATCATCGGTGCTGCGGTGTCTTTTCTGACCAGGGACCAGCCCAATGTCCAGTTCTGCATTGTGGCGCTGGTGATCATCTTCTGCAGCACCATTACGCTCTGTCTGGTCTTCGTTCCCAAGGTCAGTTTTTATGTGAAACAGGAGCATGGGTGTCTGTGTGCATATGCAGAAAACTGCACCACATTTGCACCCACCACACACCGCTGAATTCTAGATTCTAATATGCGCCTTATTGCTTTTTACCTCAACAGTCGTCTTCGTTGCCGTCGCTGCCGTTGTCGTTAGCAATTTCTTCAAGAATCATCTCTCACGGAACTGCTCGTTGGACTCATTGCAAATTTTAGATGTATCTTCCTTTGGACAATGTCTACAAAGTTTGTTCACAGTTTTGAGATACTTGGATTTCTGAATTTTTGAAGAATTTTTGAAATATTTAAAATTTGCCTTTACTATAATGGCCAATATTGTGATGGTTTATAATGTGTAAATGATTAGAGGTATCAATATATTTACTACTGAGCACTGATAGGAAGTCATAACTGGACTTTCATTTGGGTCCATGACCTTTGGCCTTGAGTGACTGTGAAGGGTCAAACTCAAGGTCACCAATATCTGCATTTCAATGGGCTTCTTCTCCAAAACTACAAGTCAGATTTTTTTTTTTTTAAATTATGTAGCTTCCTTGAGACAATGGCTAGAAAGTTTCTCCACAATTCTGAGACACTTTGATTTTTGAATTTTGGATGCATTTTTGAAATATTAAAAATTTGCTTTTATTTATAATGGTCCATATTTTGATGGCTTATAACATGGAAATGGTTACAGACATTACTATAGTTACTATTAAGCATTGATAGGAAGTCATAGACTTTAATTTGGGTCCATGACCTTTGACCTTGCGTGACTTTGAAGGGTCAAATTCAAGGTCACCAGTGTCTACATTTCAACAATTTTTTCAAAAACTACTGGTCAGATTCATTTAAAAAATATATGTGTTGCTTTCTTGGGACAGTGTCTACAAAGTTTCTTCACATTTTTGAGAAATTTAGATTTTTTAATTCCTGATGAATTTTTTGAAATATTAAACTATAAAAATGTTCCTTTACTTATTATCGTCCATATTTTGATGGCATATCACATGGACATGGCAACAGATATCAACATAATTACAACCGAGCACTGATAGGAAGTCATATATGGACTTTCACTGAATTTGTGAAGTTATCCTCCAGTGAAAGTACCACCCACTTCTATTGGGAGGCTGATCGGGACCCTAACATAACATCCGAATCTGACAACCTCGCAAATTGAACTTGTTATTGTTTCTTGGTAGAACATGCCGGTGAGCTACAGGGCCATTGGTCCTATTTTGTAGTTCATATAATCTCATTCCAGACTGCTTCTGTAACTAATACCCATAACCCCTCTTTCAGTTAATCACCATGAGAACAAACCCAGATGCAGCCACTCAGAACCGGAGGTTAAAGTTCACCCAGAACCAAAAGAAGGAGGACTCCAAGACCTCCACCTCTGTCACGAGCGTCAACCAAGCCAACACTTCACGACTAGACGGCCTTCAAACCGATAACCACCGCCTCCGCATGAGGATAACAGAGGTCTGGAGCTATCAGTCATATTGCACCTTTTTTCACTATAGGTGACCAATTTACCAGAGGCAGAGTTACCAAATGAAGGTTATGAAACCAGAACAGTCGGCTCAGGGCTCATCTGTTGAAGCTTTGTTCAGAGTCTAGATGAGGCTGGTTTCCTTTCCTATCTGAATCGAGATGACATTTCTCAGCCACTGGAAGTAGAGATAAAATGCATGGGGTGGGGGTGGGGGTGTGCAGCAATAACTGTTGAACAAAGGCTTTTATATGTAATTAAAGGTAATTGAGCAGAGGTTTACCAATGGAGGTAGAAGGAGAAAATCATTAACATCATTGATTCTGCTTCAGCCAGTGCATTTTCAAATATTAGCCTATTCATTAACTGTTAATTAACTGATTCATTTACACAAGATTATGTTTTCATCCAGCATTTTTTAGGCCACATGTTTATTTTCTCATATCTATTTCGTAAACACGTTTGGTCATACTGACATTGAGCAGTGTTCGGAATCATCTCCGGAGAATCATCCTCTATCAGATGTTCCACTTATGAATTACTGTTGTCCTTCATGAGCGCAGTTACATAAGTAAAAACAACAAACAAAAAAAAGATTCAATCGGAAATAAGGACCCATTCTGCAGTGTGCTTTTTGAAGTGGAAAGGAGCTGTTGCAGGAGTTTATTGTACACAGATCAGACTCAGCATGGGGGTAATGTTTAGCTGATAACCTTGTGGCCTACTTAAGTTTGGCTGTCAGAACATGATTTATGTAAACCTGATGAAACAAAAGGCTACATTTTGTCTCATAATATACAATTTTCTGCTTTAGTGACTTGTACACAAAAGAACACAAAAACAATGCTTCTTTTATTGCTTAAACAGCTGGACAAGGAATTGGAGGAGGTGACCATGCAGCTGCAAGACACCCCAGAGAAAACACCCTACATTAAACAGAACCACTACCCGGATGCCAACAACATCCTCAGCATACGCAACTTTACAGACGGCAAAGGTGAGAAATACTTGTTTGCAGCACGGGCCTTTCTGTGCGGAGTTCGTATGCTCTGCCCATGTCTGTGTGGGTTCCATCTGGGTACTCCGGCTTCCTCACATCATCCAAAAACATGCACCTTAGTAGGTTAACTGGTCAATCTCGTCCATAGGTGTTAGTGGTGGATCCAGTCATCTGCTGATCTAAACTATTTAATACCTGTTGATCCATTAATCCTATCAATCCATGTAAATAATTGGTGTAAAATGCAATTGGATGCGTCTATGAAACTAGTCCTAAAAACAGGACATGGGGCTAAAAATTCAAACCAGATGTAAACTAATGTTATGAAACAAGTTTGGAAGCACTTTGGGTCTATTTAAATAAAAAAAAAAATACTTACTGAGATAAAAGAGAACCTATTTTTCAGATAAAACACATTTTTATATTACTTTTATACAAAAATCTGCATGTAACACAGTAAAAAGGACACGAAAATTACACACTACTATTCTTTTGAATCTGTTTTTATTCTCTCACAGGTGCATTTTAGGAATCGATCTAATTATGTAAGGCATAGTGTTTCACAAAAATTACCACTGTTGCAAAATCACTTATGATTTATATGTGTTTAAATGGGCAGGTTCTGCATGTAATGCGAGTGGACACGATGGGTTATGTACAAAACCTTGAATGAGACTGCAGATTCATGAAAAACTTGCATGTCTGGATTAGAAAAAAGCATTAGGATCGACAAATTTAAGACAGTGTCTTTGTTTATAGCGTTATATAAGACCATTTCAAGCCATGTGTTCCAGATAAAATGCACTGACACCTAGGTAATTTTTCATGTCCCAATTTTGGTCCTATTTTTGTCCCCAATATTTAATTAAAAATGCATTAATTATGAGTTGGCTCAGAGTAAGAGTATAATTTTTTTTTTTGCATTTTTCTGAGGTCATCATTAGGTACATCCTGGGGGGAGAGATGTCTAAATTTCTCTTTTATTATTGGGTCTAAAAAGCTGGAAAAGTGTCAGGTACCAAAATGAACCCAGTTTCATAGAAGTAGCCAGTTTGTCATCTTTTCATGGTCATCAGATATGACCCATCTTCTACAACATCAATTCACCAGAAAACCCATGGAGTTGGATCAATGACAGTGGATGGAGATACTTGTTTTTATGTTCAGTTAATGATATCTTTGCTAAAAAAATTTACAAAATTCCCTTTTATTTCAGTTTTCTCAGTTTCTGATATAATAACCCTCAACTTGAATATGAGCTTTTATGAACATCTACATGATCAGTGAATTAAATATAGGAGAATAAAATACATGATTTACATTGGAAAAAAATGCAAAATAAGGAGGATAATATTACAATCAATGGTGATAAACAACTTAAGAAAGGTTAAGTATAGAGAAAAAATTCATTTGGGAACTGCCACAAAAGTAGCACTGGGTTTTTATGTGTTAATGCTTCATATCACATAAAACTGTATTTATCTGGACCAAAGCAAAGAGCTGGCTTTAATAAGGTTGGCCTCAGTTATAGCATTGAATTCCATTACATTCCAAATCATTTAAAATGAGAAAGAACAGGACACAGTAGAGGTATAGACCTATGTTTGACAGCTTTATGTGATTCTCTCAATCACTGGCTGTGTTCTGCGGCATCTCAAAGATATTTAATATTCAGGCCATGCAGTTATATAGTTCCCACTGTATAAATGCATTACATTACATGTTCAAACAGGGGGTGTGATGCTGAGGGCGCCTGTAGGCAAATCCACCATTGGGTGTGAATGTGAGTAAATGGTTATTCGTCTGTTGACGTACCTGGGATAGGTGCCAGCACCCTGAGACCCTCTAGAGCAGGGGTGTCAAACTCATTTACTTTCAGGGGCCACATTCAGCCCAATTTGATCTGAAGTGGGCAGGACTAGTAAAATAATAGCATAATAACCCATAAATAATGACAACTCAACCTGAAAAAACTGAAATTTCTTTAAAAAATTAAGTGCAATTTTAACAGTATTATGCCTCAACTTATCATCAATACATGTGCAATACGCACTGGCTCTACAAAGACACAAAACATTTTGTAACAGGCAGAATATTGTTAAAATTGCACTTAATTTTCTTTAGACATTTCAGGTTGTTCATACTTGTTCAGGTTAGTCACATTTTGTTTTTAAAGGATAGTTTGTTAATGTAAGTATTTTCATAATTTAATGTTATTTTTTGTACTGAAACAAAGAGAAAAATGTGAGGTTGCCACTATTTATAGGCAAAATGTAAAATCATTTTATCACATTAAACCTAGAAGAAAATTTGGAGTCCTTATTTATAGGTTATTATGCTATTATTTTACTTGAGATCACAATTGGTCTGTTTGTGAAACCTGAACTAAAACCAGTTCAACACCCTTGACTGTTAATATTTTCAGTGTAATTTTTGCATTTTGCAAATTCATCTCATACTGGAATCTTTGGTGGGCCGGTTTTGGCCCGTGGGCCGCATGTTTGACAACTGTGCTCTAGAGGATTAAATAGAGAAAATGAATGAATGCACAATTAAATTACTAATTTACACCACTTTTGTGTAGTTTCTGACGACAGAGCCTGAGGATTAGTCCAGTATTCCAAAAAATGAACAGGCAGCACATCCAAAACCTCCACAGTTTTTACCCCAAATGGCTATTTATTGGCCTCTAGTGTAATGGAAAATCTGGGATGGCCAAAATAACATGGCACATTGGTCCTTGCATGCGATAAGCTCCCAAAACGTGCAGCTGTGTAGTAACTTTTGCCCTTGTCTATAGTGAGTGAACTGAACCTGTATTCCTCAGATGCTTGGAGGCAGAGTCTGTGCATTATGCATCAGCATATTTTTTGTATGCGTTGCATAAAACAAATAAGTGAAATGTGGCTTGACTTGGAGATTTGAGATACATAAAATACATTATGGTTATTGTTATTGTGCTTAAATGGATTTGTGTGAAGAAAAGAGCCATGAAAGTGATGTTTAAGTGATGGATGTGGTGGAAAACATTAGAATGGGCTGTTTCTAGTGGATGCATTACACAGTTCAGCAGAATCCAGTGGACGATGACTGGAAGAGTTACCAACACACTGACACAATGACTACATTTAGATGCACAAACTATTATGGGTTTTGCCCAAATTCTGAAAAAGACAACATTCAGCACAATAAGCTGTTTCCCATATGACGGCGTATTAGGGCCACATAAGAAAATAAAAACACCTGTCACTATGAGAATAAAGTCGTAAAATATCAAGATAAAACTCATAATTTATGAGAATAAAGTCAAATTCAAAAAGAGTCATAATTTTACAAGAATGAAGCCATACTATTAGGAGAGTAATGTTGTATTTTAAAAACAGGCGGGAAAAATATAATTTACGAGAAAAAAGTCGTACCCACTCGTCGCATAATGGAGAACTTGGAACATTTTATGAGTTATACTTTCATTTGGGGTTTACTCACGGCGAAATGCTGAGCCTATTATCCCCCCATCAACACATTAGCATTAGTCGAAGGACTTTGAAGGGAGTTTGCACACGTTTGGGTTTGTTTCGTCGTAAGAACCGAATGGATTTGGAGCAAATTGCCTCTTTTGTGGAGGAGGAAGTGACTGGAAGTAGTCGGCTGCAGGGCTGTCGGTGGTTATATAATGATATTTTTCCCGCCTGTTTTTAAATCACAATGTTATTCTCGTAATATTATGGCTTTATTCACAAAATATGCCGACATGATTCTTATAATATTACAACTTCATTCTCATAAAATTATGACTCTTTGTATTCGACTTTATTCTCACAAATTTATGGGTTTTATTTCGATATTTTACGACTTTATTCTCTATTCTCTAAGTGTTTTTATTTTCTTCTGTGGCCCTAATACGCCGTCGTATTTCCAGGCTAGTGAAAAGGAATATTTCACTAACATTCCTGTTTCCATGCAGCTGTCCACACCCTGATTAAAACAGGCTTTTCACTGGTGGCAGATGTTCCACTGTGTGAACTCAGCCTCTCTCTTTCATTCCTTCAAACACCACCTTAAAAAGATCTTTTTTTTTTCAATATTTGCTCAGCTCCAAAAACCTGCTCATGTCCTCTTTCATAATGTTTACAAGTAGGTGACATTTGGACTTGTCTTTTGTCTTTGGTTTCATCCATATCCATCACTGAGCATCGTTTCTCTTCCCCAGCTAAACATAAACAGAGGCTTATGATGAAAACCCCTGTAAATGACATGCACAGTCCAAATACACCTCGTACATGTCCAAAGAGTCCTCATAAAACCAGAATAACATCGACATATTGCACATGTCTCATTGGAAAAAATGCTCAATTCAGTAAAAAGGTCTAATTCAGAACATCCAAATGGAATCTTCTGTTTACGTGACACCTGTTAAACTGACAATATTAGCGGCTGTGGTTGTCGCATAATGCCCATACTTTGTAACACCCGTAGATGATAAAGCAGTGAGTGCATGTGCAAGATGACTGTTCAGCTGCATTGCTGCAAAAAACTATTCTACTGTGTATATGATGAATGTATCTAATTAATCTATGAACCAGCTCGGTCTGTCATCATTTATATACGTCCAGTGCCACTGCAGTATAATGTGCAATAGAATAAAGCTAATTTATGTTCTTTAACCCTATAACACCAAATGTTTCATATTTGATACATGAGTTTTGAAGAACTCTTCATGATTAGTGCGGTGTTTTTTGTCTTGAAAAAACTGATATACAGTTGTGCTCATAAGTTTACATACCCTGACTGAATGCACATGGGACGGTCTTGGATGTTCCAACATGACAATG
>JAPQRP010000003.1:8828690-8839861 GCA_037367295.1 Apogon hyalosoma
ATGTCCAAACAGCAGGAGGAGGAGTTCAGCTGACGTAAGATGTCCTCCAGAACTTTGCTATTAATGGGATAAAACTGCGTCATGGTGTTTGAACTGGTTTTCGGTGGACACAGTACATATCCTGAACCTGAACCAACTACTTGTCTAATATTTTGGATTTTGTCTGTAAAGAATTTGGCAAAGTCATTGCAGGCCTTGGTGGAATAAAGTTCAGGTGCTACTGACACAGGAGGGTTTGTTAGCCTGTCGACGGGAGCAAATAAGGCCCGAGCACTAGGACTGTTTCTGGTGATGATGTCAGAAAAATACCACTTCCTTGCATTCCTTAGTTGTAAATTATAGGAGTGAAGTTTCTCTTTAATAGATGTCATAATGAAGCTGTAGATTTGTTTTTCTCCATCTGCGCTCGGCTTTCCGACACTCCCTTTTTTCATTTTTTCCCAGTGTGGAATTTCTCCATGGAGACTTTTTCCTTCCAGAGATAACCTTCACCTTAGTGGGAGCAATGGAATCCATAATATTTAGCATCTTATCACTGAAGCTAGTGACAAGCTCATTGACTGAACCCCCTGAGTTTAAATCCTATTCTGGACCTTCCATAGTCCCAGCCCCCTGGTCCAGATCTGAGGATGAGCGGAGAGACGGTGTTGTGTGTCATAAAAGTGTAGCTAATTGTAAAGAACATAGAGAGCCCCTGCTAATTCTCACAAAGATCCCAAAGGGAACAACATGAAGTGGACGTGCCAAACACACCTGGTTCTGCTGTTGAGGGGTTGACCAAAGGCTCTAAATGCAGAATGACAGTAGTTTCCTCAGGTTCATGACTACGTTCTGTTTCCTGGTTTGTATTTCCTAGAACAGTACAAACACAAAAATGTACAATATGTTATTAAGTCTAAATATGAAGGTAAGGCAAAATAAACCTACATCGCACACACCTCAGACACTCAGAGCATATCTGCCCTTAAAATCCAAACCACTGCTCACCACCTTCTACACCTATATACTAATATAAAAATAATAGAAATGAGTTTTAAAAATATGTTAAATATAGTCTCACCTTCCACCATAATTTTAAAAATCTCATGAATGTTGTTCACACACGTTTGTGCATTTGTGCCAAACACCAGATCTTTAGGCAAAATTGTGGAGACGTTCGAGCAGGAGCAGAGGCCTCCAGTCAACTGTGTGCAGCCTCTTGATCTGAAAAAACAAACAAACAAACAACAACAAAAACCACTAAAAACAAATACAAGTGCTTTGGAGTGGTGTGTATGGATCTTTGTGTTTATATCACAAAGCTGGGACACAAATGCAGGTCAACGTGAAATTCTTCAGATCAAAACAGACCGTACCGAACTGACAAGAGAAGACAGTATATCGACAAAAACACAATGACAGCAGTGAACGAAGGAAACACAAGGACACAAAGACAGAAGCAAACTCATCAAAGGACACAAACCATTGAACAGAGGACTTGTTGGACTTGGCTGGTCAGCTAATGAGGGGGGGGGACTGTTTTCATTGGTCAAAAGCAGGGAAAAGCCCCCACTGTAAGCAACATCACTGACTTTAGTGTGATGAAAAAGCCCTTCTGCCACCCAGAATGCATCGTTTCAAGGCAGCCAGCCAAGTCATTCACACCCAATAATAAGGCAAAGGTTAACATCCCATAGTTAACAACTGGGAAATGACAAACAGATATTACAGAACATGCAAGAAAAACTACACAATAAAAGTCAAGAAAAGCGTAAAAGCGTACAGAGAGCGTAAAAGTATATAGATATATGTGTGCATAAACGTGTCATTAGTAATGTAGTAATGTTAGTAGTAATCGTGTAGTAGGATTAATTATAGTGAACACTAAATACCATTTTGTTTGAGATGGCTGTCCGCTCATCTGTCTGGTTTAAAACAATGCATTCTGTGCAACGCAGAAGGCTTTTTCACAACACACACTACAGACCTACATTCACTGCACACCATTCACTCGTGTGTTGAATAAATACAGCATCTCACTGACATGGTCCGACGGCGGCACCGGGGGTGTAATGGTACAGAGGTCTTCAGTTTGATATACTTTCAGTACAGTGAAGGAGACCACTGATGTCATCATGTGCTGATGTCAGCATATCAGTTGTCTCTATATATGTGCCAAGTCTGAAGTAAATTGAAATAAAATTGATGTTTTTATAGACATGTGAAATTTTGCCCATTATAAGAAAATGGGAGAGAAAAAAAAATCTTAAAAAATGTGAACTTTGACCTACTTTTCCCAAAATGTAACCACATTTACTGTGGGTCACTGGCAGTCTATAAACCAAATTTGGTATGAATTCAATCAATGGTTTTGCTGCTACAGACATTTGAAATGTCGCCCATTGTAGGTAAATGGGGAAAAAAAAAGATTTTTAAAAATTCATAAAAAATTTTAATCTAGACCTACTTTTCTCAAAATGTAACCACATCTATTCTGGATTACTGGCAATCTGTAAAAACCCAGCGTGTAAACAAACAAATAAATCGAACCTAAAACCAAACCCCTTGCCTCCTCTTTTTTTTTTTTGGGGGGGGGTTAACAAACAAAACAAACACTGGCGCTAGTGATGAATGTGTTGTTTTTGGCTGCTGTAGGGGAGGCTGAGGCAACAACAGGCCACTGCAATCTGTAAGTTCACCACTAGATATCAGCAAACAATGAATAGACCATGAAATTACAACTATGTGCATGGTTTAAAAATACAACAGCAAAGTTATTTTACTTTTGATCAGTAGAGTTTTTTAAAGGACAGTGATTATCGATTGATTTAATTCATTACCTTTACACTTAAACATGGAGCTATAGATTATTGACAGAGTCAGGTTAGAGGAGTTAGTATGTGTGTTTTCTAACTGACAGAAACAGAACAGGAGCGTCTAGTGTCTCCAAGCTACAGCGTACATAGTGAGAGCTACATACAGCACTGATTTCCTCATTTAACTCTCTTTCAGTTTGAAATATTCCATGTGACTTCGTACGACTCTTAAGCAGGTGACAGTTGTATTTGCTGTAAAATACACTTTGAGATCCTGTGCGATGCCTCTGTTGCTGCCTCCTGATTCCCAGATAAGTGAAGATTTTGCAGAGCGGCTACGACAGGACCAGAGGAAACGCTCCAGTGTGTGTAAATGCTTCATGACCTTCACTCTTGTCTCAGCAGGATCATGTTGTGCAAATGGAAGGTGGGTTGATTAATTTGACCTGGGTGTCAGTGGAAGGGAAGCGCCTGTGTACCCTACTTCACATGTGATGGTTCCATCGGAGAAATGAAAGCTTAGTCTGAGACGAGAATGGTAAGTAGATCGGCCTGTGCTCCACTCATGCACATATTAATCTGCACTGATCTGATGGCTGAGAGTGACGAAGAGGAAGAGGATGCACAAACCCACTCAGAGAGGAGTCTCTAGAACAGTCCAAATGTCACAGTTACTTTACTTTATGATGCTTTGTGAATCTTAAAACAAGGCCTGACTTGTATGTACTGAGGACTGCGACGTTGACACTGAAGGTAATGTGATGTGGGATCAAAATGTTAAATCACAATGTCGGGGATTTCATGTCCACATAAGGATACATATGATATAGCCTCTAAATTTAGTGATTAAAATAGTTTACATGCCACATGGAAAGAGCACATAAAAGGCAGTCATATGGTTTTGGTCCTTTTATTTAGAAGCTCTGTGTGTATTATCAATTAATAATGCAACAAAAGAATAATACAATAGTAATTTATAAAATATAAAAAAGGCACATTGAAAAAGTTTTTCAACTATAGTCGCAAGAAATGATTCTTCCTTTGGTGGTAAAAGCTCAGTGGTGTTTGAGTCGACCTGAGCCGTGTGGAATAATACAAATGTCATGTAAGTGATGAAAAATATGGCCGCCAAATGTAATTTTCCCTGCAATGCAAAACAAGTATCATGTAAAACATTAGTTTTCCTGGCCACGTGATACCTGTTATCTGTTGTCATTTGGCATTATGCGATTTAAAACATTGGATGAGATGATACTGACGACAAACCAGGATGAATATCATTAGCCTCAGAGCACAAGTGTCACATTTTTGGCCAAATTTTTGGTATCTACAAAAAAATGAAGCAGCATTGTTAGGAGATGCTGATTTCACAACGTGACCAAAAATATGACTTAGGCTATTATGCTATGAGGCTTATGATATGTAAACACAAGCCATCATTAACCTAGAACGTTGATATATTTGTCAAAAACATGTCGGTCTAAATTCCTCGGCCTTCATCGGCCTGAAATCAGCAGAGCCGTAACAGAATGTCCATGCTACAGAAAGGAGCCCATCATTATCCATTAAAAGCTGGACCTATTCACCCAAGAGGAGGGAAGTCATTATGATCTATTAATCTCCAGTATTCCCCTGTTCAAAAATACACTGGTTTCAGGAGGCGTTTTTAGAGGTTTATTACCTGTGCCACTGGTCAGCGTTTTGCTCATTAATCCGCAGCATCCGGGGGTTTTCCAGATGTGACGTCTAATCCCTCCTCAATCCAACATTCAAGATAATCTACTCTCATCAATATGAGCAGTCAAGGGCACATTGGAGAGGTGTTGGAGACAGGAGCACATGCCTCCTGTATTAGTATGCCGGTCAGGACAAGAGCTGAGGGGCTTCTCACACACACATCTTACTGAAATCCCCAGTAAGATGATCATTCACGTTTAAATTGAAACATCACTGATAATGATTCAATAATTACATTATATTATATATGATGTGGAAAATCCATTGATATACGGCCGTATTGTCCCCAAACCTCATTTCACTGTTTGAAAAACAGCCATTTCCTACAGGAGCGCATGTGGCCTGGGTTGACTGATGCCTCCATACACACCAGGATATGTGATTAGAGAGTGAGTTATGGCCAGTAGTTACGATCTCCTGCAGATAAATTTATGGCTGATATATAATGACGGCACACTCGGCTGAGCCTACAGTAAATCCAAGACATGGACTTCTTCTGTCCTTGAGGATTCTGTTGAGGTCCCTACCCGGGCTTTGAAAGCAGCTGTTGGATTCATTTGAAACTGAAAAGTGCAGCGCTGCTTCATCTTAGTCTGCTCCCATGTCTGCCTGTTTATTTGTCCTTAAGCAGTGTTCATTTATACCAGGGGCATCCAACTCCTTTTAGTTCAGGGGCCACATTCAGCCCAATATGATCTCAAACGGGTGAGACTAGTAAAATAATAACCTATTAATGACAACTCCAACTTTTTCTCCATGTTTTTAGAGTGAAAAAAGTACAATTCTACAGTAAAAATGTACAAACTATCCTTTAATAAATGTGAATAACATGAACCTGACATTTCCTAAGAAAAATCCTGATAAGTGCAATTTTAATATTACGTCTCGGTTTATCATTTACACGTGCATTATAATTTACAGATCGCAATAGATCTACAGAGACAAAACATTTAGTAACGGGCAGATTAGTGTGTTTGGACTTGTTTTTTTGTCAGACATAAGGTAGTTCATGTATGTGTTTACACTAACACAAAGAAACATTTGGAGTTTTCACTATTGGAGTTATCATTATAAAGGATCTTATTGTTGGGCTGTATGTGACCCCTATACTAAAATGATTTTGACATCCATGATTGTCAATATTTTCAGTGCAATATTTATATTTTATTAATACATCCAACTGGCCCGGATTGGACTCATTGATGGGCCGGTTTTGGCCCACAGGCCGTATGTTTGACTCCCCTGATTTATACAAAAGTTCCTAAATACATGGTGTAAAGCAGTGGCTCCTAACATGAGTGATCTGTACCCCTAACAGGCAGGACAGCTGTTCTTTCACTCAAACATTTAAAAATGTTTGACTGAATTAAAAAAAAAAAAAAAAAAAAATTAAAGATGCCCCTCATTCATGTGGACACAATGAAAAAAATACTCTGCATTAGGGCTGCATGATTAAATCAAAATCCGATTATGTAATTAGGACGATGTTTAAAAAAGGGCAATCCTCAAATCAAATTCCATCTCTCTCGTGTTTTCGTGCCACACGCCTCCAGGCTACCGTAGGCTCCTCTTCCTAACTGTGAGAGCGGACTCCACAGTCTTTGGTCTCCACACACTAGTACAAAAATGGCGTTTGCTAAGGAGAGTAAGAAGTTCTTGGCTAAAAAAAATAGCAAGAGCAAGTCGGAGTGGAATTGGTATGGCTTTGTAGTTTCCGATAAAGACCAAACCATTCCTCACCGCGAACTGAGCCTGAAGGCGGTATCTATGAAAAACAGCAGCACAACCACTTATTTCAGCTCCTCAAACATCATCACACACCAGAGTGGGAGCAGTGCGCTGCTGTGCATGAAAACGACACGCTGACTTCTGTTGTCTTTTGTGGTTTTACCCAAAAAATCAAAATCAAGTTCAAGGAAAAAAATTGTGATTTTATTTTTGGTCAAAATCGTGCTGCCCTACTCTGCATTGATAAATTGGTACAAATCATGTAATCAATCGTGGTCGAAGTCCCCATTTCAAATACGTTTTAACGCATTAATAGCCCCTCAACCTTTCTTCATTGTCAAGTCTCAAAGTAAAATCAAACAGAACAGAATGGGCTGCGCACTTTTGATCCCCCTCGGCCAAATATCGTGTAAGATTCTGTTGAAAGTTCCTGCCCTATAATTTAGATTAGATTGCCTTTGTGTAACACATTACATATATATTTATATTTGAAAATACTCAGATATTGTAACTGCAAAAGGCCATTTAACCTTGAAAAAGTAGGTCAAGGTCAGCTATCTTCAATATTCTTCTGCTCCATGCCAAGATGCATCCACAGTATAAATTTAGTGCAGATATGTCAATGCATTCTTCAGATAATGTGATTATATCATTGAATGCACAGACTGATGGATTGACGATAAAACGATTACAATACTCTTCGACTGAGGGGTAAAAACTGAGAAAACTGAAATATATTGTGTTTATACTGTTTACAATGAAGTCAATATAACGTCCCTTCTGTAATTTGAATTTCACATACAGTCCCCAGTTTCCTATTTGGGATTGTAACTTGACTTTACTGTTCTCTCCCACAAAAACAGCTCAAGGGCCACATTAAAAACATGACAGTGACGTCCTCTGTTCTGTCCACACTGCAGCTTTATCAGTGGAATAAACAACTTTACATGACACGTCCTGTTGACATCATTCCCTTCCCTGTGCACCTGGAAAAGTCAGAAAGTCTGGGCCAAACAGATATGAAAGTGTGGTGTCAGAAACCAGCATTTTGATCAAAAGTATTCCATTTAGATTTAAAAGTGTTCAATCTGTATTCATTTGAATACCCAAAGTTATTCTCAGTGTAATATGAAGATTGTACTAGAGTAGCTGACTTTTTTCCTGGGAGAACTGCTGCAAAAAGACACGTTGTACCCATGGAAAAACACGCGAGTCCATGGAAAGTTTAAATTCTGGGAAATAATTTACATATTCTGGGAAAAAGTTACATATTTATATATGATAAACTAAAACTGGGAAATAGTTGCATATGTATATATGCTGTCCAATCTAGACAGACACCAGTAAAAATTGACCCCATCATGGACAAAGCCAAAAAGGCGGGCTGTAACTAGAATAATGTACTAAATATGGTAAAAAGGGCAGGTCCACAGCTAAAACCCAACCTATTTTTGGGCAAATAAAAATGGTCTCCCAGAGCGAAAAAGTCAGTTGTTTCTGCAGATATCAACTCAGTGTTTATTCTGTGTATGAATAAACACTTTATGCGGCTCGAATTCTGCTTGATCTCTGACTTTAACTTGACTCTGTGTGCATTTACTTGACGAAGCTCCACTACATAGATTAAGGAGCACAGAGACATAAATTCAACATTCAGTATGGAAGAGCGTCAGAAGGACCAAACATGCCTCCCACCTGCAGCTGTAAATTTTACATGACAAAAGCACTTGGTACTTGATCATGATTAGCTCCAATTTTTTTTTTGTAAATTTGAGGATTAAAATTCAGAATAGTGGAAAAGACAGAGAAAACTATTCAGCAGATGAATGTGAGAACTTTGTCAAACTGCAGCACAGACAGTCTGCATAATGAGGTCAAAGATAACATTGAGAAATTGTTTTTGTGTAGGTGGACTTGTGATTTACAAAATAATTAAAATAATACTTTTCCCATCTGTCAAATGGTTCAGGATTTGCCACACAGACATTCCTGTCATACATGGTAGGGGGCACACTGCTGTAAACATGTAGACCTCCCAGTTAATTTACCTGCAATTCAGTGTTTCACTGTATCGTTGATTGAAAATCAGTTAGTGGTCCTGAAATATCTCATTACTATGCAGCCAGCCTCTGTATTTTTCAAAAATCAATTGCATAGTAAGGCAGTGAAGATTGATTTAAGATGTGAGTGCTGTAATAGCTGTTAACTTAGGAAAAAAAACAAAACAAAACAAACAAACAAAAAAACACAGACTCAATGTTGATTGTGATGGACTTCTCAGAACAAAACATTTAACCCAAAAACAAACAGACACAAGCTGTGGCATCTTTGACAGTCAGAGGAAAGCCTGATCATAATGACCTGATTACATAAAGTACTTGGAATGCTACTGGAGTTATAAGTTCAACCTCTCAGTGTTTACTGGGACGACCTGTGTAAATATGCGCTGTGTGTGGATATCCGGCAGCTTCCTCCTCTCTGAATGTGAAACACTTTGAAGTGTCTAAGTGAAATACCACCCTGAGGTCATGATGTTTCCATCAGCTTGCTTCCTCCCATCAAATCTGTTCAGCTGTGTGCAGACAGACTGCGGGGCATGAGGGCTGTAGATTTGTCCTGCGACTAACCCGTGACTTAACTGGCTGTCACACAGACTGAATGGCTTGCCAGCGAGCAGCTGTGGCCTTGGTGGCCCAGTCAGGCCTGTGGCCCTCAGTCCAAGTGTCTCTCTGCATGTGAGAGACATAATAGTGTCAGTGGTGGTGGTGCTAAAGAGCCCGTTTGTTGATGTTGAAGATTTTGACAGAGTGGTCGGTGCTGGCGCTGGCAAGCTGGACCCAGGAGCTCTCATCCTCGATTTCACTCTCCCTGTCAGTCTGTCTATTTTCCTCTTGTTTCACCGTGACCCGACTACTGTTGTCGTGACCTGCCCGGCCGACTCGAGGCCTCCAGCGGAGCCTCTTCACTGCCAGAGAGTGGCTTTGTCTGCGAGATGGAATCTGATGAAGGAAAATAACGACAGTGATCTGGATGATGAAACACTTCGGATGAAACACAGGCCGCCTCATTCCTATTTCTCAAACACACAGCCTAAACAAAGAGCCTATTACATAGAAGGGTTCGATACAAACAGACCCACTGACGATCCATCCAGAGGAACCAAACCCTTACTATCCAAAGACCATAGAGCCCTATCGTAAAGGAACTTCAACACACTTTCTGAGCTCTAGATGAAGTAGATCTGAAGGCTTTTCGTCTAACTGCTGCACTCTTCAACATAAAGCAGTCAGTCAGGTTTCACAGTCTGCTGCCTTTTCTCATTCCTTCTGCTTCTTCCCATCCACTACTGGCTGTTTGTGCCTAGTATTTTATTTTCCACTGCAAACACGGTACCCCTTCAACAGAGGAAACCGTCATAATGATGCTGCATGAAACTGGGGCGACGAGTTGAGTCGGTTGACAGACTTTTTATTTTCAACCAAACCCAGTGGTGGGATCCCAAATATAAATGTAACCTCCTAAGACCCAGCTATGGGTTTTCTGTTCACATATGTGGACAAGAGCTTCAAAGCTTTACAAAAAACAAAAACAAAAAAACATTCACCTCAAATGACATTACATAAAATGTTTTAAAAATGCATCTGAAAAAACTGTTGCGTCATGAGGTTTCCAATATAGGCACTTATTTAATTTAAAAAAGCCAAAACTTGTACTTTCCTGGGTCTCAGGAGGTCAAACATGAAAAGAGCATTTCCAACTTTGGTTGTGTTTCAAGGATACATGTTGTCCGTCTGTCCACAGCTGCTCCAGTCGTGTCCTCCAGCAGGCTCCAGGCCAGGGCTCCACCGGTACAGCATCATCCTACCACACTCCAGACCCACAGCAAGCAAGTAGCTGTGGAAAGAAGGCATGAAAACACACACAACTACATTACCCACGGAGCCTGAAAGCTAATAAGAATATAGGACAAGATTATGAGAAGTCCACATTGATGATAAACACTAAAATGGGTCTAGATACAGAAATCCTCCTTTTTAACAGAATAAAAGTAAAAATATCTTGTATATGTTTTACCTGTTATCAGAGCAGAGTACGGGGCAGAAGGCTACAGCTGTGGCCGAATCGCCTACATCCAAGGTGGAGGAGCAAGGTTTAATTTCAGGAGGTAGCCCAGGGTCTGCAGCATCCTCTAAACTGCCCCAGACTATCACCTGGACACATAAAACGACAAAGATGAATCAACAATCATGTCTGGAGAAAACTTTTGCTTAGGAAATGAGCATCTTCTACACTGAGAAACTGTCAACATGAATCCATAAAGACCCAGAGCTGCTTAAGGTGGCAGTTCCCAAATGAATTTTTCTCTCTATTTAAAGGAGCTGTACATAAGAATTATGTTCCAAGTAATCATACAATGGCCCTGACTGTCACCAGACATTTAGGGATCATGTTCATTTCAAATACTGATATCACTGACAGTAGTAGTCCAGCCAGAATGTTCACATTTGAAAAGTTAAGTGTCAGCTCCTAAATAATGTTTATGTTGTCATTTTGTGTTTTGGTCTGATGCTCCGCCCATCACCTATCTACCAATCAACGAGTCAGTAGTGTTTCTTCATCCAGGTAACCAGTTCCCACTGAGCTGCATCTGGAACATTTCGGATCACAAATGTCTGACACTGCTAAACCTAAAAGGCCTCTTCTCATAATCAGATAACTGCCAGTATCAGATTATCCTGTTTACATGATCACTTGAATAATCTGATAACTCCAGAAATCAGATAATGATCGGAGTATTGATGTGCACGTAAACAGGCTCATTGATCAAACTCCGTGGGTTTTACTGGTGAATCAATGTTGTAGAAGATGACGATGTTTCCATGGTAACTACGGAGCCTCTGAACGTCCAAA
>JAPQRP010000003.1:8839926-8853059 GCA_037367295.1 Apogon hyalosoma
ATTGATAGGATTAATGGATCAACAGGTATTAAACAGTTTAGATCAGTAAATGACTTTGGTCACCGGTGGGTGTTTGGGTCTTTATGGGTTAAACCTAAACTAAAAATTTAGCCTAGGTGTTGGAAAACTACCTTTTTGTCCCGACTGGATGTCACAAAGTATTTGCCATCTGGGCTCCAGTCACATGACCAGATGATCCGGCTGTGAATGGCCGTGTCCTTCCCCGTGTACGCGTACAGAGAAAACTGGGGCTCTGCTCAGGCACAAACAAACACAAAAAGTACAGAGAATAAATAAATAATGAACTCACAGCCCAAGTACCTGCTATCAGTCTCAATATTACGTACACTTTGTCATGGAAATTATGTAGCGACACCTTCATTCTTCCTTTTCAGTGAGAGACGAGCTGGTCATCAAAACTTTGTGTGATGATTATTGTGGTGCCACATGACATCAGCGTGTCTGTGTATCTGTAGAACCAAAGGCTCTCCTGAGTGACAAATAACCCAACAAGACAGAGAACCTCATTCCAGCCCTCCATTTCAGTCAGTTTTGGTTTATGACCTGCTGTTGTTTATTTCCCCAGCCTAAGTCATTTCAGCCCCCAGATTGGTTTTCCCCAGAGAGCTTGTTTGTATGCTGCAGGCGGCCGCCGGTCTGCACGTCTGCGGCGGCGCTGGTCCCCATCGGCACAACACACGCACATACCCAAGCCGGCGTGTACACACCGCTGTAAAGCCACTGCGTCTCTGAAAAGCGTCCTCATGGCACTCCGCAGAATGCACACACATATCCGAGGGTGTGTTATTGTTGGGGGTGCACAGGTGTTGTACTTGGTCCCATTAACACTCCCATCTGAGGACCTTGAGGGACACATTAAACCACACAGGTATAGACCGGACACAGACGATAAGACGACACGAGACAGCTTTCAAAATTCATCAAGATAAAAGAGTGTTTAAAGTCTGCACAAAAAAAAAAAAGAAAGACATAAAAGTAATGATCTATTCTTAATGAAGATGCTGGGGAGAGGGAGAGGAAGGCATGAGGAAGAGGAGCGATAGAGGCGGTGAGCATACAGAGTCAGTCTGTTTGATCAGCTCTGACTTCTTTTAACCTTCCCTGGTCTGACTGTGTGTGTGTTCTTCACAATCACCTTGAGTGATTCAGCAGCCAACCAGAACAGACCGACTCTCTCCCCCCCCCAAACCCTCCGCCGCCTCCATTCCCCTCAAACAAACACACACCGTCCTGCCTGTGTGCACGTCTAACATACAGGCAAATAAGAAGGTGCAGGTTCGGTCAGCCTCTGTCAGCACCCATTACAAGCACCCTGAGCTGCCAAAACGTGGGAGGCAGTCCTCTGGGTTTAGATGTCATGGTGGATCTAGTAACAGGTTATTTGTCCAAGTCGAGGCGCTGGGATTCTCTCATATAAACAAACTCTCCAGGAACATGTTCTTGTTTACAGCAGAGGTGAGCTCAGAGAGGGGATGCACAAATTCAACTTTTTCTCAACTGGGTCTGAGCCGATATAAACACTGCCCTGACGCTAAAGTTATTTATCCTGTGCTTGTTTAAAATTGTAGCCACCTCACCACAGGGATCTGATGGACCTGGAACATTCTGTGGGACCTCCTTTAGCGTTTATTACGGGACACATTCACTGTAGCGCCCTTTATGACACACACGCCTTATGTGGTGTCACAGTGCATGTCGCAGCATGTTTACGCCCATAATTGCATTCGTTTTTCACCAACATGTTGTACTGATGCTGGGAGAGCCAGACCGCCGTCCCCGGTCTTCCCAACAGTCTACAGGAGATGTTTGAGCCCAGGCAAAGTAATTATAATTTAAGGGGAACTGAAATCTTTAAGAAAATTACGTGTAGAACAAACATAAAATTAATCTGGATCTAAACTTAAAAATGTCTTCTTCAATTTGTGCATTTAAAAGGATGGATAAATCCAGTACAATAACAAAATATAGCTTTAAATTATCATTCCTCCCAGTCTCCATTTCTCTTCTTAATAAATCTCGACCGCTTGCTTTGTAACTGCGAAAATGGCCGTTTACTATTTATTTATTTCTATCACATTTTTTCTCTATTGATGGTGGTATCTCATCTTTTATTGCTAATATTTGTAATCACATTGGCTTTTAATTCTAGTGATGTTGTTACATATTTTGGTATGGATTTAGGGTTGTGCAGTAGTTTTATTTATTTATCTATTGGTGCTGTATACTGTCCCATGCTTCAGTATGCCATGTCATCGTACGGTTGGGGTTATTACTGCTGTCATGTGTCTGCAGTGTTATTTATTGTTATGTGTCTGCACTGAGATGTCTTCTTGTTTGTTCTGTGTTTTCTGTATGGCGTCGTAGCCCCCTTGCACTATTGCCCACAACAAATTTCCCCTCGGGGACAATAAAGTATATCTTATTATATTATACAGAACATTATCAGAATAAGTGAATATCTAGTTATAATACAGAAGAATGCATAAAATAAGATATTGCAGTGAATTGCCTATTTTTTATTAATTAATTAACACATACTATCATGATTAGGAGATATTATCACATTTATTAATAACTGTATTTGTAAATACTTAAAGTGCATATAAATATTATAGTTTATATTAAAAAAAAAAGGTTGATTATGCAAATCTGATTGTGTGTGAGGTGATTGAAAATGTGTATGTGAATGGTTTGCATGGATGTTTTGTGTTATTGTAAAAATGTAGGAAGGAAGTTGAATCAATTTAATTATTAGTTTGTAAAAAGGGTGTGGGAGTTTATAAGTTATACTTCCTCCTGCTCCTTTTCGAGCGCCGAAAATTTTGTCCATGTTGGATTGTTCTTTGTTATCTGATGAGTCCATGTGCTCAAAATAAAACTAAACTAACCAACTATAGTCTTATAGTCTTCCACATGCCAAAGATTCTCAAAGGGGTTTCAGGCCTGGTTGCCGGTCCATGTGTGAAAATGATTTCTCGTGCTCCTGAACCACTCTGTGATATGCCTGATGCACCCAGTGTTTCCTGGCATTGACCAGTCTTTATGCTCTCTATCAAACTGATGGTTATCCAAGACATTAGAAGCTCGTCACTGCATCAGTTTGGGTTCACGAACTGAAACATATTAATCACTGCAGTAAATATCCAACGGAAGAATTATTTTCTGAGTTTAATCCAGCGGGGAAGTTTTGGGCCCAGGCTTGTTTCAGTTTTGACGTAATACACCCTGTTTTAGAATTTCTTACAAATAATAACAGCAAACAAACCTAAACTTAAAAAGTACATTTAACGGATTGTAATTAGTCATGTTGGCCAAAACCAAGCCCATTTAATTCAGCCACTGCTGCCAATGCAGGTCTGCTGAGTCCAAATGGTCCATCAGTCATGGAGAGCCAGCCACACACACACACACACAGAGGGGCTGCTCGGCACATACTGACAATATTTAGGCAGTTTCACAAGCGTATTTAGGGTTCCAATCCAGAGATGATTTGTCATTCGTTTATTTATTTTCACTGACAGTGGTGACCTTCCAGTAACAAATCTGTTTCTCAACCCATTAATGTCACTGCTGCTGAGCCAAGTCACAGAAAGGGCAAAAGTCAAGCAAAAAAGGGTGATAAAGAGGTAAAAGGGAGGCTTTTAGATTATTTGAAATATGTTACTATAATGTGGGGGTTTATTACTATGGGTGTTTTTCTACTCTATTTTCTCATTTACTACCAGCCATATGATTATGTCAAACGATTTTTATTTAAATGGATAAAGTAATTTAAAATGTAGTCAGTACACATGCATTTGAAGAGATTAATTCAGTAAAAAAAAAGCAAACAAACAGATAATGAACAAATGGATCAAATTCTCTTTTAATAGCTCCCTTTTGGACCAGTTTCAGTCAATGCACCACTTGTCTGTGCGCTGTAATAATTAGAGGTTTTCTTCCAATCAGGCCAGCTGGACTTGGAATTTTAATTTGGAACAAATCTACTCACAGGGTTTACCTTATTTTAATTAATTTGAATTAAGGGAACTGTTGTTGTCTGCCACTAAAGCGTCAGCGTTTTGTCTTTGTCTTCAAACTCCCCACCCATTTTTAATTAAACATTTATTTTCCAAAGCGCGGTAAAGAAGTATAATCTCGTGCTAAGTTGGTGGTACATCTGAACACCAAATCCACAGGAACGCTGGAATACAGGCCTGGTAAGTAAACACAACCTCCACTCCCTCCCACTCCCCATCCTTATAAAATCTAACCTGGATTGTCAGGTGTGGTTGAACATCGTCTCCATAAAGACCAAGTGCGATCGCGGGAAACAGCCAGTAGGTGTTGAGCATCAGGAGAGAAGGCCATCTGAGTGACAGTGAGGGTGTGGTACGGTAAAGTCTGCAGCTGCCGCCATGTAGTTGTGCTCCACAGCAGGATAGATGCATGCTCTGCCTTAGACGCCTGCAAAGATAAAGAGGAGTTAGAAATTAAAAATCAACATGCAGAAGTGAGTGAAATTAACTGGAATGAGTAAAAAAAACTAAGTTGATGTGGAATAAGGCAAACATCATGAATGGATGTGCATTATAATTTATCCACAAGAATCAGAATATAAGTGAATACATGGAGGGAGGAAGTCAGAGTGCATTATGTGTGTTTATCTGCCCAACCATTATCAGATAAAGGTCAGTTGGTGTTCTCAATGAGCCTGTTTATGTGCACTCCAATACTCCGATCATTATCTGATATCTGGAGTTTTCAGATTTTTCAACTGATCGTGTAAACAGTATAATCTAAATACAAAAAATACAAAAAAAATCATAGAGAACGGAAGTTATGCAGTCAAACGTGAGCGGAAGAAAACAGTAAGTTTAAGTCTGTATATAGTGTATTATTATGCAAAGTATATAATGTGTATTATATTGTATGATTATGAATAATGTATTATAGTGTGTATTATACAATGTAAACTAAATTATTTTATGTCATTACATCATTATATAATGTATTAATATATATTGTGTATTATGAATAATGAACTATGATATACAATGTATATCATGTATATTGACCTGGACAGAGTTTATTTTTGATATGTCATATTTTTACAGGTTTTTTTATATGTGTAATGTTTTGCGTCTTGTAGACAGAACTTAATTTTGATATGTGTAATATATAGGAGGTATTTTTTGGAGCTGACATGGGACTTTGTGGCCAGTAGAAAAAGATGGGGTAAGAGGGCGGGAGTAAGTTGTACTTCATCATGCTCCTTTTCAAATATGTTTAAGTTTTCTCTTTCTTAGTTTTTCTTTGCTGTTTATGGTTTTAAATTTGAAATAAATAAACTCCAAAAGAACTCTGATAATGGACTGGTGCATCTACAACAGGCATTTCTTAAGTGCACGTAAATATGTTAGATCTGATTATGGGTGAAGTCAAGGGAAGGTTAACATCTGGTTAAAAAATGTAATTACAATAATCTACACCAAATTTCTATTTTTTGGGTAGTTAAGTACTTACATTTTCAGGAAAATGTATTTTGAAATGAGAAAAAATGAGTAAAAAATAAAAATTTTGAGGAGTTTTATGAGTGTGAATGTTTGGAAAGTGACAGATTTCTGCCGTCATTCTGGGTTCATTTTATAAACTCTCCTAAATAAACTAAATGTATTCCAAATACACTGATATTTGACTATTATATTATTTATGTCATATTCTACACATAGTATTTAAAATTAATAAATGCAAATATCTATGCAAAATACGTTTGAATATAATGTTAATTTTATTTGTATGTTGCAAATATTGTAAAAAAAAATATATATACATATACATATGACATTGATAATTGAAATAAAAAATGTTTACATGATATTTCCTTTTGTTGTCCATCAGTGACGCTACCATTTTTCAAAACTCATGCTATTTAGGTATGATCAAATTTTTTTTTTTCAATTATTAGGTTGTAAAATAGAGGGTTTAAGGTTTACACTGAATACATTTTAGGATGAAAATGTCACAGGAACTTCACTTTGGAGAACTTTGTAATTCTTGCAAAAAACAGACGTTAATTTTTTGTCCATCCGTGACGCAGTAGTTTTATTTTTCATTTAAAAATATTTGAAACTAAATTGCCCTTTGAGTATGTTTAAAATGGTATTTAGACCTTTACAATTATGTGTAATATTTGCTTTACACTCCATCTGTGACGCCCTTGACCTCGCCCTTATTACAATTATCCTATTACTGCCCATTTTCGGACTTTTATGGTCATGTAAACAGGTTCACTGTCTGAGACCCCTCTGTCTTCAACCATGTGTTTGTCTTTCAGTGCGGCTCAGACCCAGTGTTCTGCTTTGACGCCCTTCGCCGAGGCAGACTGACATGCCCTCCGACCCCCGTCTTATCACACTGACCTTGCATGCAGATGCCACCACTGTCCTGGCGCTGTCCGAAGCGAGACAGAACATCTCAAAGCCGTGGCCGTACCTGGCGGACAATCGCGCAGACATTAATCATGAGCAGGCTGTAAGATAACGGTAACACTCGATACATGGAAGGACAGACAGGATGTAAAGGAGGGAGGAAGGCTGCGCTACCACAAACAGTAAATCAGATAGTTTGTTATTCTGAAGCTTCCAGGCTCAAGCCTCTGTGGCCGTGCTGACAGGTAAATAAGCAGACAGTGTGAAATTAAAATAGTGATCTGTGATGAGTGGACCTTCTCCCTCTGACAGAGATGAACAATGATGATGCTCCAGCTAATTGCCCAGAGCGTAATTACTTTTAGCTTGCTGACTATCACCTGCTTGTTTTAAAATGTCAACAAAGTGAAACCACAGCCTGCGAGTCAATGAAGGAAAAATTCTGCTCAACCAGGAACCTTTCAAACGCTGCAGCTATTTGGCACTCCGGTGAGAGAATTATTTATGCCACAAAAATAATTCAGCCACTTACTCATTATAATGTTGCTATTATGCACTAAATGATTCAAGGGGGGAAGCCAAATGGAAGTGGAAAAAATGCTTTTCAACACACACAATGCCCCCACCTTGAATAAATGGCTGCACCGTACGTCATGTTTACGGCGGATTGACTGGTAAATGGATTTAACATTGGCCACAAATGGAAGCAATATATTCAGCCTGGGGAAGAGGCTCAGGGGATGGCAGAGGGGGTTTGGACTCTGATTGGCTGAAAACAACCAAGAGCTTCAGGATGTTTATCAGTTTCAGATACAATACAGCCTCGGAGACCATAAATACGTGATTCAGTGTTGCTTCATTAAGAGTAATATGATAGTTTTATAGCAAGGCATTTGGAATGGAGACTCATTTTATGTTTTTTGAGAACGTGTTAAAGTACTATTGATATTATTCGTACAAACTGAGAAAGTGTAGTTACAGTGTTAGCACAGACGTTTGGATACTCACAGTTTCTGGACCTCAGGCCACAGTGTGTTCTGGAGAAGATGATCCTCCGGCGGAGGCTCTGTGCAGGAACACACACATTAACACAATAACCCACAGACTTCAGAAATCCTTACATAACTGTCATTTGCAAGGCCCTGAAAACTGAGCTGTTTAAAATTCAAATGGTACCGGTTTCCAATTTACTAAATGAGGATTACACCCAAGTGGCTATTATAATTTTCCTCTTTTAAACCCCTGTACTGTTAAGCCAAAGAGCGACAGATAAAGCATTGCATATGTGCATGTGTGTATGTGACAGGCACACGAGTTAAGAGAAGAAGAAAGACAGTGTGAGCGCCACAAAGACTGCGAGAAAAAGAGTGAACTAAAAGCTATATGCTCGACTGAGAACACAACTGATCGCCTGGAGACAATGTTCTCTCACATTCAGATACAGCTTCTTTTAGCATTTCGCTTGCATGAAATCCTCGGCACTGCACTCGCCTTTTCCTCCCCAAAAAAGATATTTTAAAACAACTGCGGTTTTATCTCCGATTCTTAACGGCCGCTGGCTTTGAGGGGGATCAAACCTAGCCGGGTGCCAATCCTCTTCCTCACTGCAGGCTGTACATGACGAGCCTCTGTGTGCTGCATAGAACTGAAAGCTACCCTCTTTGCGTTTTTGTTATTGGTCAATGGCTTCCCGTTTTGCCTAATTATTCATTCATCTTTCTGCCTCGGGAAGCTAATCAAAGAAGTGAAAATGCATTGTTAACAACAGTCTCCGCACTTGCCTGCTCCCTGCACAGCCCGGGGTCATTGATACTTAAACTTTGCAATCACATCAGCGTCTTTCCAATTAGCATTGCAGATTAAGGAGTGGCTTCAATCATGCTGATGACAGCCCCTGACACCTTCTCGCCTTAGGTTTTAATATACTGCATTACATTGACTCTAATCTACTGATGTACATCCCGTATTTAAGCTATTACTTTGTCTATTTTTACTTGGTTTTCTGCACCCCGTTTCCTCTGAGCCCTCTAAGAGCCTCAAGCACCGTAGACCCTGGCAGTAAAACACAGGGAAACACTTTCTGTTTGACTGCATGTCATTGTCTCTTGCAAGAGCATCCAGCGACAGGCAGGCAGGAACGTGTGCTGAGCTACTGAGTGGCTCAACATGAGGAATATAAATCAGGCCATCAGACTGTAGAGGGAGACAGGAATGCATTTTTGCTCTAAAATTATTTATCAGACACGATCAAATTCAACAAGCATTTACTCAGAAGGGAAAAACCATACCAGTCATGTTGAGTGGGTGGAAGTAGGACTCCTGGTATTGATCAGAGACACTGTTGAACTGCTTCTCATCCTCACAGGTTTTCTGGACCAGGTCACCTGCAAATCAACCCATTTTTAAAAACCTAAAAAATACTGAACCGATATGTTCAAAGTTCAAGTACTCATGTAAAAAAGTTGCAACTTTCTCACAGTACTGAATAAAGCTGATGAAAATTGCTTATCAGACAAGCCGAGGCCCCACATGAACTCTCAAAGGCACGGCTGACTTCAAAGATTCAAGATTCAAAGCATTTTATTGTCATGTGTACAGATTTCCCTGTACAACTGAAATCTTACTTTGCCGTCCACACTGAATGCCAAGAGAATTTAAGATGTATAAAAATAGAAATAGAATAATTTAACTATGAAATTAAAACATACAAAGTGGCATTTAAGATTGGCAAGCAAAAGAGAATGAGCATCAAAATATAAACGACTATTACCAAGAGTAAAATATATATCTAAATAAAGTCACGGAAAAAATTATTAGGCCATCAAAAGTCATCAGAAACAATGGTTATGCAATCAAGTACTAACAACCTGTGTGTATTATGTGACTAAAACAGACAGAAGAAAAAACATGGAATGAATAAAACAGTGGTTCCCAACCTTTTTTGGCCTTTTATGGATTGTGATTATTTCTCTCAACTCACCATCTATTTTTTATTATTAAGTTTTATTTTTATCAATTACTAGAAATTTCAGGCAGCCCCATGTGGGGTCCCGACCCCAAGGTTGAAAAACACTGGCCTAAAAGCACTGTTTTTGTCAGTACAATGCCATAGCTATTGATGTAAGAACTTAAATAATTTTGGTTATTATCAAGAAAACATGGAAAATGGATAGATATCAGCTCTTAAATTAAACTCTTATGAGCAATTTTTGTAGTTAACATTATATTTGTCCAAACAAATGTACCTTTAGTTGTATCAGGCATTAAAATGAACAAGAAATTGAAGAAAACACGGGTGGTCTAATAATTTTTTTTCATGACTGTAAATGTGCAATATCTGAGTAATTGTGCAAACTATCAGAGATAAATAATATCCTAACTGTGCAAGACTGAGATGAACAGTATGATATATGTGCAATTATTGAGTTTAAGGTACAAGTGTTTTACCTTGAAATACAGCCTTGTTTGATAGACCCAGGGCAGGGGTGCTGGCTCCTTCTGGAAGGTTGGCAGAGTCCTGGCAATGAGGAAATAAAGTGATCAGCAGACATGTTAGTAACTGGATTTGTGAGGACCGAAAGTAAAAGTAGTCATTCTGTTAAAGGTTCAGTGTATGATATTTAGTGACTTCTAGTGGTGAAGTTGTAGATTGGAGACTAGCCATATGGAAATTAGCCGTATGGCTATAATCTCTCGTATTTAAGTGTAAATGTTTATTAATGCGAACTGTTCCACTGTCCCCTCATTTCCTTCCCCTTTTGGTCACAAGAAAACCCAGAAAGCCTTTGTTAAAGCTAGTGTTGGTGTGTCCTCTCTGAGCTTTAGTTGAGGGGATGTAAATGCTGATCTACACTCAGACATAGGAGGTGGCAGTAATGCGCCATAATGCTGGATGGCACCCACTAGAAAACAGAAAAAAAGAAGAGGAGTCCATTTGGAGCCCCCTAAATCATAAGACCTTTACACACTGGGCGTATATTTCTTCCAGCGATTAGTTTAAATGTCAATTTTTATTATTTTTTTTTTTTATATCACAAGTACGTTCACACAGGTCATGACTATTCTGCACTGAAAGTGATGTTTTATTTTTTGCAGCAAGGTTGGTTTTTCTGAATTTTCCCAGCACAAATAAAGACAGTAACAGATCATTTCTGACAGACACACAGACACAGAGAGAGAGTACAAGAATGAAAAAATAGAATACAAGAGCAAACACACAATACATAAAAAAAAGTATAAAACAGTATAAAAACAGAAGTGGTAAAAAAAAATCTGGAAAATGTAATAGTAAGGTGCAACAATAAACTGTAATGTGCACAGTAAAGGGGAATTTTTGAGTAGGGAACAAGTGCATAAATAATATTAAAGTGCAAAGAGGAAATATGTTTATGACCGGGGTTTTTAAATATGATGAAGTGAAGAACATTATGTAGAGCAGCATTAAGCAACTAGCCTATCAGCATAGTGAGGAGTTTTTGCATGGTTTCTTTTTCCTGGACACTGGACGTAGATCCAGAGGAGGACCAGACTGGAGACCCATTTCAGATGAGACTCCAGGTCATGTGGGATTCATTACTATTTCTGTTGAACAGCCTGGTGCAACTATATTCAAATATTTTATTGAACAAGAGTTGCAACTCTCATTGAAACCAAGGTAAATAGTTTTGACAAACTTTGAGTTTTGTTTTTTTTTAATTATTACACCCCCGGTGTGTAAAGGCCTTTACACACTGGACCTTAAACTGAACAAAAAAAAATATCTGTTTCAAAAAATATGAAAACTTAGTAAAAACAACAACAATAAATAGGAAAGACACAGCTAACATTTCCTGCCACAAGGTTCCTACAGGTCTTTACAAGTTAAATTTAAGACTTTTTAAAACTACTTAGAACAGAATTTAATGCCCATTTCACAGCCATTCCCCTGCACTCAAGTCAACCAGGCATTATTAAATTTGTACTTCCCATGGTTACTTTTTGCTTGCAAGCCATCCCTTAAAGTACCCAAAGTCAGCTTTCTTGAGCGACATGTGCGCGACTAACGGCTGAACGTGTGTTGGGCTGAATGTTCTGTGGTCATTTCAAACGGGGCTGCAAAGTTAGCCAGAACTGGTTCCTACTTTCAGTATAAATTGTTGGGTTGGAACATGTGGAACTGAGCACATTAATGTTAGCGTCTTTGCAGGATGGACATTTCTCAGACACATTTAAACACAATAGAGCCAACAAGTTTATGGCAACATAACATAAGACCTACAACACGGGGTCCCAAAGTGGGGTACGCATACCCCAGCACCTAGAAGAAGCCCAGGGGGTACTTGAACATTTTTTTGGAAAAATACATTAAATAGGTCATTATGTACCGAATACAAAATAAATAGAGAATTAACGCTGAAATATAAAACACAATAAATACATTCATATAATAGTTTTATTGTTTAAGCTTTGGTAACATTTTAAGAACATTTCTATTTTATATTATTCAAAATGAGTTTGAGTGGCTAAGTAATTATTTTTTGTTGATCAAAGGTTCACTTATTAATTAATGACCAATTTATTTACTTTTCTTATCAATGACAGAGGGCACTTTTCAGTTTATATTTTGCACACAAATTTTACTTTAAAAAATGTGTTGTTTTTTTTAAATTACATTTAAATACATCTTTGTTTACAAAGTTTTGAAAATATAAACAGACACCTTTGACACAGGACCAAATTTTTGCCTAAATTTTTCAATCAGAAATGCTGAAGTGAGAGTTGGGGTACTTGGCCAAAAAAGTATATTTCAGGGGTACTCCACTGTACAAAGTTTGAGAAGTACTGACCTACCATATCAAATTTAATACATTTTAAAGACTATTTCAAGGTATTAAATGCAGATTTGTAAATTCAAGACTTTTAAGACTTTTTAAGACCCCATGGGAACCCTGCTGCCAGTAAAAAAAAAACAAACAAACAAAAAAATCAAACAAACTGCAGGTAAAGTCAACTTTGCTTTTCCCCAATGATTATGGTTCATGATGTTGAACGGACAGGTTCAGGGAATCTTTCCTGCCACATTCCATAACTCTGTACAATAAACTCACCTCTGTCTGAGGTCTCTGCTCATAATTCTATTTGCACTTAGATGTTTTTTACACATTCCCAGTTGGAAGATTTCAACAGTTTTGCACCTTACAGTTCTATTTCAGCACATTACAGTTAATTTTTAGGACATTGCAGTTGTTATCCAGATTCCACCCGGATCTTTTTACACTTCTAATTTATAATGTACAGTGTATAGTGTTTGCTCTTATGTTATATTTCTCTTTACTCATGTTTGCTATGATAGTATATTATTGTTAGTGAATGTGTACCATGCTGCTGCTACACTGTAATTTCCCAGTTTGGGATAAATAAAGTACATCCATCCATCCATCTATCTATGTACAAGAATAAAATGTCTTTATGACAATATGCACAAATCTTTAATAAGAAATAGTTGTTATACATGGCATGGGTCGTTATGCATTCCTTCATGATACTCTTTTCAGCTTTTATGTAACAGGACTTTTCTCATGATACCTGATAAACTACCGTATTTTTCCGACTATACGGCGCACTTAAAATCCTTTAATTTTCTCAAAAAAATCGACAGTGCGCCTTATGTATTAATTCTGGTTGTGCTTACTGACCTTGAACCGATTTTATGTGGTACACGGC
>JAPQRP010000003.1:8853159-8866642 GCA_037367295.1 Apogon hyalosoma
GATGCCTGGGCTAAGGTATCAGGCTCAAGTGTCGTCTGAGCTGACTGTTTTGTTTCGCTTAATGCGCCTTATAATCCAGTGCGCCTTATGTATGAAAATAGACTCGTTCACTGATATTGCGCCTTATAATCCGGTGCGCTTTATAGTCCGAAAAATACGGTAAGCAAAAAACTAATTAAAAAAACTGAGTTCAAAAACCAACTGAAAGACTATGCAGAAATAAAACAGACTGAAAACTGCAGGCTACACACCAACACCAAGAATCAAATAAACTTGAATAAATCACTGTTTTCTCAAGATACTCACACTGGACGTCAACAGCTGTTCTTTCGAGGTCCCAGAGATGTTCGCAAAGTTCTCCACAAAGTTACGAGGAGCCTGGAAAACACGCAGCACCTTCTCATCGGCTCCAGACACGAATTGAAACCTTCCGACCGCGGCCAGACACTGCATGTCGTACCCATGGATCTGCGGCCTTGAGATTTCATGCCAGGTCGCCTTCAGGGTGAAAGAAACAAAGACACTGTAGAGAGGCCAATGTGATCTAAAGGATCTGAACAAGCTACAAGTGACTGCCGGAGGAAGTGCCAAGCATCTCAGCAAGCCTCTGATGTTGTGGAACTGTGTTTCTTGGCTGTAAACCCAAGCATGGAAAATCAAGCCAAACACAAAACTGAGTCAACGTTGAAATGGAAGTGAAGATGAAGGACTCGACTACAACACCTGTTTTACTCTGGCACAGGGGAAGGGCAATATTGCAGTTGGAATCTTGATAATGTTCCTGCCTAAACTGACAAGCTGTCACACCGCCTCTATCGTGTTACAGGCAGAAGCTTAAAGTGAAGTGAGAGCTTGGTTTTATAGTGTACAGTAAATTAATAACTAATCTACAAATATCTCACAGCATTGGTGAGGATGGTCAAACAATCCTAGCAACTCAATTCACATTTAGTTCTTTTCAAAATGTATAATTACACTAAAATACTCCTTTAACACTCACACAAAGTTAGAACATATCAGACTTCATCACGCACAATCAGTAGTCATTATAAGGAGTACATCACGATAAACACAGAATAGGACCAATGGCCCTCAGGGTTCCTACACATTTGAAATTTAAAAATTCCATACTAGTTCCAAACCCTGATTTCCAGATGGTAAAAAAATTCCAACCAGTCTTTGTATTTGGGATTTATGAGCCAGTCGTCAGAGAATTTACATCTACCCATTATGAGTTCGGCCAACGATCATACAAGGCATGTTGAACAGTTCGCTCACAAACAGTGTGTGGACGTCACCTGTCCATTGAAGCAGCAGTGAAACTTGACAACACCTGGGTGGGCCTTAAAATGGGTTGGAGGAGGATAAGAGCAGAAGGCTGGGCATTCAACTTGTCAATCTGCCCTAATGTTTTCTGGGACACCTAGCCTACTGTATGTGCTCTCACACAAACATTTTAGCTGTGCTAGTAAGCACCTTAAAAGACAGATTCATCTATTTCTTTTTTTAGATATTCCTAATTTTATGTTTTAGAAAATAGAACAGTGGTAACAGTCTGGGAAACATGAATATTTTTCCATACATTTGTTTCCATTTCCCATACTTTTCCAGACCTGGAAATTTATAAAATGAAATTCCATACTTTTCCATACTTGCGTAGGAACCTCTGGGCCCTGTAGCTCACCGGCATGTTGTATCAAGAATCAACAACTTGAATTTGTGAGGTTGTCAGTTTCTGCTGCTATGTTAGAGTCCTGTGGTCTTGATGCAGATCAATCTCCCAATAGAAGTGGGTGGTATTTTCACCGGAGAACTCAACTAATTACAAGAAAGTCCACGAGTACCTATCAGTCTTCAATCCTAACTATATTGATATCTCTAACCATTTCTATTTTATAAGACATCAAAATATGGATCATTATAAGCAAAGGCACATTTTTTTAATATTTAAAAACTTCATAAAAAATGCAAAAATCTAAATTTCTTAAAACTGTGAAGACAGTTTATAGACATTGTCCCAAGGAAATGAATCTGACCCATAGTTTTGTTAGAGATGTTTGAAGAAATTGCTAACTAAGATAATGACGAACACAGCGCCATCATAGTATCTCATGACCAACTGGCCAGTGAGCTAAGACGACTAAGCAAATTTATTTGTTTGTATGTTTTAAGTAGCAGAAAAACAAAAAGCCCAAACCTGTTGGCTGTCATGTTTCCTCCATGGAGTGAAGAGTCTGGTAGTCTGGTCTGAGCCCACACTGAGGATAAACTCACCCTCAGGGTCCCAGCTCAGGTCTTGAACCGCATTAAAGTGACCCGATATGATGACGCCAGGCCTCCATTCCCCCTGTGCGGATGACAGAACAGTGAATTCACAGCTTTTAGTCTTTAATTCAATTTCTCTAGAGACCCCTTCCACACGTTCGTCACTCACACCATCCATAAGAAACCTCATGGGAGTAGTTTGATTGGAACTTAGGTGTTGCTGTCTGCTGAATCAATCTCCTTTGAAACATTGGAATTAGTTCTAAACTCTTTGAGGTGTAACTTAATGAAATGAAGATATCTCTGAATGTAATGTTGCGACTTCAGACCTGACTGTTTCTCAGGGACATCCGACAAAGACACATGCTAAGCCAGTCAAACTGAGTGGCAGACAGGAGATGGGCTGTGACTAATTACACTAATAGCAGTCTCTCAAACAGTGTAGCTGTGTAGCAGTGCACGGACTCCAAATCCTATTTGAAACATGGTCCTGCCTGTGGCGCTCCAGGACAAAGTCATACATTTCTTATGAAAATGAGGAAATAGCCTTAAAGTCCCCGTGAAACACCCAGTGGAAGGCTGTTTGCTCTTGCATATTTATGTGTTTTCTGTAAAACGCGAACATAAGGAGGTCAACTCACTTCCACAAAGCATCTTCTCATTGGTCAGATTCACTTGGTGAGGAATGACAGAAAAAACCTGCAACAGCAAGCAAGTTCATAGATCCCAGCACTGAAAAGTAATATGAACTCCTGGTGGAAGGACAGAAGACCAAAAGATTTTCGATGAAAATGTGTATTACTCTTCAACTAATGGCAAACTCTGAAATGCTAGAGTTGGGTGATATGGCCAAAAAATTAAGTCTAGATTTTTTTTTTTTTTCAATTTAAGACTTTCATTAAGTGTTTTCTGGCTACATGAACTGAATACAAAACTTGATTCAAAAATAAAATACTCTTTCTTTACTAAAACCATATGCCATATCTGATTGGAGTCACAATTGATACACCACACAAAGCAAACAGTTTCTATTCTCATGTTGCAAACAAGCTGAGAAAGACACATCTACATAGGAATAGTCATGATTGTGCAATTTGGACAATTTTCACCATTTTCAGAAAGCAGAACCTCAATTGATTAAATTAAATTGATGTACAGACCAACCCTAATATAGCATTTGAAAATATCTACTGTATATAACTGCTTTGTCCCAGTTGTGTGACACACTGGCATATAGGTAGGGCTGTCACAATACTGAAACCTGAGACTGTAAACTCAAACAGATAATTATCAGAAAAATAAAAGCAATTAACACTCGCATTGTCTCTTCTTTATGCCACCTCTGCAGTATAAGTCTAATCATAGATTAAATGTGCACATACCCTTTATGCCGAAGTAGAGACATTTATTGGTATATAACTTCAAAACATACATAATGAATTGTGTTTCTCGTTTACTTTTCTTATTAAAAACTGGCATCTACTTGCTTGGTTATCGAAAAAAGTGCACAGACAATTAGTTTAGAAATGTAAAGTAAAACCTCCAAGCTTAAACCTCCATTAAAAAATACACAGAAGAATGTTGTGACTTGTGTTTTACCTGTTTTGACAGTACTTGTCACTGCATGATGTGTGATGTATGACTGAAGTATCTGCGCAGCCCTGATGGAGATCATTATCACAAAATGATCATCATTAAAAGATTATTTCAAATTAATGTGATATGGAGATTATGTAATAATTATGACAAGTCTACATATACAGGGTGTCCACAAAGTCTCTTTACAATTTAAAAAAATGTGTTACAAAAGCAATTGATGAGATGTGCTAACCAGATTTGTTCTATGTACTCAGGGGTTATCAAAGTTTTTAATCACATTGCATTTGTGTATTTCAGGTTTCACCCTGTTGATGAAAGGTTCTGTTAAAGAAACCCCTAAAAATGGCTACTCCTAGAAAGCTATCACAAAACGTTGACTTCAAAAACACAGCCCTTCTCTTCTGTGAACACCTATATAAATATTGTGAATCAGTTACATCATATGGAGCAGATCACTTATAATCTGAGGCTACAAAAGGATGTAGGAGAAGGACATTGGGAAAAGTGGACCCTCCTCTTAGCTCAGTAACTTCAAAAGTGCTACCTGCTTAAACAGGTGTAATTTATATACAGTACACACACATTTACACTGTGTGAGAATGCATATTTATGTATTCATTTATTATTTTTCCTATATAAGTTGTGACTCCCTGATCCTGATGTTTGTGTTATGTATGTTTAACCATGTTTGTAGTAAAATAAGAAAAATAAAGTGAAAAAAAAAAGCTACTCCTCAAGAAAAGGCACAACGTATAACGTGGGTTTACTGAAACAAAACCAGATACGCAGAGTCAGCGAAACTACAGGATTACGTATGGAGGACATCCCAGTCACGTCCATCAATTTGTGCATGGTACAAGATATTTATGGAGACAGGGACAGTGTCGGATAAAGGGAGGAGTGAACGACATCCAGAACAGTCTGGATGTGCTTCAAGTAACTAATGGTGCCCATATAGAGGTGTATTCAATGAGGCAAAAAAAACTTCTACTTTTAATTTTGTAATAATTTCCACAGATTTGTCTATTCCTTTGCTTTGGTAATAAATGTGTTAAACTGTAAAGAGACTTTATGGACACCCTGTAGCTGGTCTGTAGAAGAGATCGATGACTAATCAGCAGTAATGAGACCGTTTGTATTGACTATTGGTATTGACAGAATTTAGCTCTGATAGTGGCTGATGGGTAATATCAGGCTGATACTAGCACCTTAAATTGACTAGTTTATGGCAGTTTAATAGTTCCAGATTTATTCACAGATCGAGTTATTAATTCAAGTATTTATTACTTTGAGTCAACAGTCATCTCGTTTCTGATAAAGTCAAAAGCAGATGATTTACAAAAGGGTCTCATTCTCCTCAGGGAGGCAGTGATATGGGTAGATTAATCATCTCCACACTTCATTCGCGTGGTGCCAGGTCTGTACAGAGGTCTGACACCCTCCACCTTCAATCCAGAATAGGGGGTAAATCTAATCTGGGTTGTTTGGTTAGTTCTTGAGTGGCTGTAACAGTACATTTGTGAAACAGTGTCATGAGGGAACATAAGGAACCATGTCGTGGTATTAAACCGAAAGAAATCCCTTCAAAAGAAAAGGGCAAATAAAAGACAGGTCTTTGTCAATCTTTGCCATGGTCACGGTGCGGTGGCAGCTTGGAGGTTGTTATTCTTTCATATACCGAGGGGGACTTTCAAAGTGATAATACACAGATTGTAGAAGGAAGGAGAAAGCAGCGGAAATATTTACCCTTACTCTGACAGAGTGAGTCAGACTGATATCAGCCTTTAAAAGTACCTGGTTGACCTCTAATGTGTAGTGCAGGCCATAGATCAGGGATGTCAAACTTATTACAAGGGCCACCTACATCCCAATGCTATCTCAAGTGGGCAGGACAAGTAAAATAATAACATAATAGCCTATAAATAATGACAACTCCAAAAAAAGAACATTAAATTAAATTTACAAACTATCAAAAAAAAAAAAGATGTGAATAACCTGAAAAACTGAAATTTCTTAAAGCAGTGTATGACATTCGTCACCAATTTTTCATCAAATCTGTAAAACCCGAGTCATAGCCTAAGTATCATGAATCCGTTAGTCTTTCCGTGATTACGCACCTGAATCACTTCCCTCATGGTGAACAACTTCAAAGAGTACTCCATCACAAGCAGTCCGTTTGTTTACACACCAAACCGAAACCAAAACGTCACTCGGGCCTTTTTGGAATTCGACACAGCCGCAGCAGCAAGAAGCAATGAAGCCCATTCCCGCAATGCACTTTGCAACAAAATTTCCAAAAAGGCCCAAGTGACATTGGTTTGGTATGTAAACAAACGGACTGCTTGTGATGGAGTACAGTTTGAAGTTGTTCACCGTGAGGGAAGTGATTCAGGTGCATTAGCACGGAAAGACTAACGGATTCATAATACTTAGGATATCACTCAGGTTTTACAGATTTGATGAAAAATTGGTGATCAACGTCATATGCTGCTTTTAGAAAAACAAGTGCAATTTTAACAATAGTATGCCTCAGCCTATCATTTATACATGTGCATTACAGATCAGATTTACAAAGGCACAAAACATTTAGTAACAGACAGAATATTGTTAAAATTGCACTTAATTTTCTTTAGACATTGCAGGTTGTTCGTATTTGTTCAGGTTATTCCTATTTTACTGTTAATGGCTAGTTTGTAAATGTAAATATTTTCAGAATTGAATGGAGATTTTTGCACTAAAACAGGGAAAATTTGGAGTTGTCTTTATCAGCATAATGTGATATTTTTTTCACATTAAACCAAGAAAAAAATTTGGAGTCATTATTTCTAGGTTGTTATGCTATTAATTTACTTGGGCTGTATGTGGCCCCTGAATGTTTAGCTTTTCAGTGTAATTTTTACATTTAGAAAATTCATCCTGAACTGAATTGAAACCTTTGGTGGGCCGGTTTTGGCCCGCGGGCCAAATGTTTGATGCCCCTGATGTAGATGAAAACATCAAAATTGGTTGAATGATTTTAAGAAACAATTTCAATATGTTTCAGCTTCCCATACTTCTGAAATACCTGTATGGTATGATCTGAAAGTGTAAATGAGGTCGTGACTCTCACCTTCCGGTCCTGGTCTTTACACCAGAGATGCAGCGCTCCATTAAAAGCATGAGCCACAATCATGGATCCATCCACACTCATCTGGCAGCCATAGAAACCCAGAGTGTTGCCACCAACCTCTCCTACACGCACCTGGTGTGAAACGGAGGAAGAGGGAAAAAAAAAAATCACAGGGGGTGATGATCAGACCATTTATATCTGACATCAGATGGTAAAAGAACATTTAGTTTTTGGGTCAGAGCCATCATCTTGCTCCAGAAAAACATGAATGTAACTATAGCCATTATAATGCTCAACAGGAACCATATATGGAGAAAAAAAGCAAATGACTGAAGGAGGTTATTTTTGCATCCAATTCTACACCTGCTCTTATGACATTCAGCATACAGCATAACCTTTTTGTTGTGTCAGACACCTGGGTGTAATTGAAACATTAGGAAACAATAGGTTTAAGATGATAGAAATGCAGAAAGAGAAGACAAACTGGCAACATCAAAGCTGTTCCCAGTCTCTTTCAAAAACTTATTAACCTAAGAGATCAGAAAAAAACAGCAAATTAGGCTGACAAGTCAGATGAGAAATTATGCAAAATGGAACTTATTAGAGTTAAATAAACTGTGCTGTGGGTTTTCTAACAAAATACATTTGTCTAATGCAAAATGAAAGCAACTGTGGCGCACAGCCTCATATTAAACAAATAATCATGAAAAATGGAAAAGCTTGAGAAAACAAAAGGATTTACATAAATTGGATTTGGGTGAGAGCCTGTGACCTCTGCGTTGTGTTCACGGGGACGATGGTATAGACAGTGGAAACGCTCCGTGGGGTCTGTGTGAAGGGTAAGCCCCCACTGAAAACACAGTCTAATTTTAAAAAGCCCAGTCACTGCATCTCGGGTCAGAACAACACTAACAAAAATAAATAAAATTAATTAAAAAAAAAAAAAAAAAAAAACAATCCTTAACATTTCTCAACACCTGTCCAGTCTGGACTTTTGTGTGTCAAGACAATTCTGTATTGAATTTTGTGGATTCAAATCACTACCTGGAGCGCCTTGGCCAATCTGATTTAAGTGCAGTTACAATTACACCGACAGATGAAATGTACTTTTAAACCCTGTTTGAGGTCATTCTAACTTCACTGAAGTTTCTGTAGAAAAAGGAATAAAAATAGAATAAATAATCCAGTGCATTTAAACCAAATGAGAGTCTATGAGATAAAACACAAATATCAATACAGTTGCAATCTGTGTTCATTCACCCATTAATTTAAAATAATACCCATAAAGAAATGGAATTATATACCAAAATAGAGAAAACATGACAATATTAATATCATATTGTGCTGATTGCATAACTGGGTGGTTTCAGTGCTGGATTATGAGCTTAGACAGAAATAACTTGAAATAATGTCAAACTAAATCGAAATATTTTAAATCTGCACCGACAAGAATGACTGTAACATCTACAGAAACTGCTCTAACTCCAACACACTGCCTGGTTTTTGCACAAAAATCATACTTTATCCAATACAGTAAAAAAAAAAAAAATGTTTTGCATTGCCATCACACTGCTGTATAATTAGTCTCCCATTAGCTACTTTTACACTAAAAGACACCTCACAATTCTTACACTCATCACAGCTGGCTTATGAATTTACATTGATAAAGCAGGAACAGCAGAAAAATGGAGTACTTTCACAAAGGATTTTACAAACCAAGTATAAACATTGCAATCACAAACATAAAGTTGAGATCTAAATCTGCAAATGCAAAAAAAGAGATAAATTATTTATAACCGAGTTAAAGAGCACAGGGAACAAAAAGACAGCTTTTTAGTTGTGTTCCTGGGTCCAACAAGTGCCCTGGACTGCCCAAATGAGTTGCATGACTTCACTCAAAGACTTTGAGGACATTCAGTGAGAATAACTTCTCTCTGCCATGAGGAATTTAAACAATTAAAAGCTTTATCGAGCCCGAAGCACATGGAGGTAAGACTGGGCCCAGAGGGGAGATCTATTCCAATCGATAGCAGAACTGACCCCAGAGAGCAGCGCTGTGGTCTGTATCCATACACGGCTATATTATATCTCCTCCATCTTTAATTAGCCACTGCCTTAAACGATATGGATGTCGGATGTAAAGAAATATGTGAAAGAAGTGCTAAATTCCTGCGTGAATGATTAAAATCAGAAAATAAGAGCTTAATATATTCAGCTTTTTAAGTAGGAAGGCAGAGTGAGAGCCTGTTTAGCTTCAACATTAACCTGAAGAAAAGAAAGTGAAGGAAAAATGTGCTCAGATCAACCGTATGTTCAATGCTAGACAAACAGATCTAAAGGCACGCACACATATCTTTGCTATGTCTACTGTACGTGGCAGCAAAGTGTTGTCCTCAATCATTCGGCACTGTTACGGCCTGGGTTGGTCATCAATGACCTTCAAAATAATGCCTGTCTGCAGGCTGAAACACAGCGGAACTAATGACAGCAATAAAGGCATGCCTTCACTCTGAACGACGCGATCCGGCCTCCATCCGCATGGGGAGAAAAACAGAAAGGAAAGAGCGACAGCCAGATAGAAACATGGATGGAGATATTGAGGGTGAGCGAGATGCAACATTAAGCAGATTGATTTTAAAATTCTGCACACAAGAGCCCACCGTAAATCATGCAAAAACTCACAGTGGCAAAAAGCCGTCATTTGTCTTGTTTACGAGAGGAGAACTATATGGATACTTGGCGTGCCTTATCAGTGGCCGGTGGGGGAGGAATAGAACAAGGACAGCAGAGAAGGGAAGGCATAGATCATTCAGAGAAAGACAGAGGGTGACGAGTAGTGAAGGTGTTCAGCCAAGACTGGAAACCCCGTACGGTGATGTTTTTCCACATCCACTTATGACACGTGCTCCTGTAATGGGCTCATTTGCCCAGGACTGATTTAACTAAGGTTTGGTATGAATCATTTAGTCTTAAACAGAAAAACACAATGACACAGCTGATTAAGGTCTGCAGTGATATCACAGGTACCCAACGGAAAAGCCTGTCTGGATTGTACAACTAAACAGTTGTTAACCGTTTAACCCCTGAGACATTATTCCCATGAAACATGCTGCTGTGAATTTGTCTGTTCCAGTGTCATAAGAGCTGCTGTGAGGATGTGCTTGTGTTCCTTTTCTTCAGTGGTTTTGTTTTACTGTGTGTTGTAGGGTCAAAACAGGGTGGAATAACAGAAAAAGACAAGGAGAGGAATTGAAGTTTTACAGGTTTTTACCAAATACGACATTCAGAATGCACATCAGTTAGAGATTTAGGATGTTGAACAAGAACTGTGAACTGGAACACACTGAACAACAACAAGGATTTGAATTATGGCCCAGTAGTTTTTGTTTTGGGGCTCGTATTTTTTTTTTCTTAAATCAGTCCAGCTGCTTTTTGGCACCTGGTTGAACTCCAAAAAGAAGTTACACAATGAAAACAAAACAATGACAAGGAAAACAGTGTAAAATGAAAAAAACACCCAAACCGTCTATTTTTACAGCGAGTCGTTCTCACTCACTGCTTTGTACTCTGCCCCCCATTCAGGGTTCCTACAAGTTAAATTTAAGACCTTTTTAAGACTACCCACAACAGAATTTAATGCCCATTTCACAACCATACTGGTAAAAATTTGTGACTCCTGGAATTTAGGAAAATGTATTTATTTACTCCGTCTCAATTCCCACCGTTCCGAGTCATTTTTCACCAGGGGTTGCAAAGTTAGGGATAATTGGTTCTTAATTTCAATATAAACTAAAAACGGACGATCCAAACATGTGGTGTAATTTCCAGAAAATGATTGGCTCAGGTGCCTATTTTGTATATGTTGCTCACAAAATGAGTAATACAGTTAACAGCTGTATTTTTTTAATTCCCAATGCGCGCGATGTTGGTGTTTGGACTAAATCCCTTAATGTCGGACATTGAGTCAAATCTCTTGTACAGTCACACTTGACTGGTAACTTTAGGTGTGGTCAGTTGCCAATATAAAGGAGCAGAGAAAACGCCAAAATGTTTTTACCAGCTCAAAATGCCACGACTTACGATACAACAGAGAGAATGTGTCATTGAGATGATACGCGCAGGTCTGAGCCGTGGTGAAGTCGCTCAACGTCTGCACTGTCATCGCAGTACAATCAGTCATCTGAGTGATCGGATCCCTCAGGACAGGATCATCAGACTAAGTTTCATGCATCGTCGCTGCACTGTTTGTTTGCCAGGGGTGGACACACAGATATTGAATGATGACACTTTCAATTTATGAGTTCCTGTATTGAGTGACTGAATAAACCTGGTAAGTTGATCACAATTTATCCACAATTCATTCTCTAATGACCAATGCCTCCCTCTTTAATATGAAGGTAACCCCAAACCAACTAAATATATCTTCAAATATGTATTATTCTGACCAGAGTGTTTTTAATGGGGCTAAGTATAAATTGTCAGGTTGGAATGGGTGGAACTGAGTAGGCTAATGTTACTTTCTTTGCAGCTTCAAGACTTTTAAGATTTTTAAGACCCCAAGGGAACCATTCCATTCCACAGGTGGTGGGGGTGCACTGAGAATGCTCAGATGTCTATGAAAAGCACAAAGTCTATTCTCTCAGTATGTTTTGAAAGTTTTCCTACTGAGCAAATGGTTGAATTTTTAGGAATATGTAAAATAAATCACATTCAGAACAAGCACCACAGACACATTAGGGATTAAAGGGTTTACAAAAAGTGCGATCCATCCTGCGTGACAGCACCCACCACTTCCATTCGGAGTTTCAGACCTTGCTTCAAGGTTCCCACTACAAACACTCACTAGCCAAAACTAGCAGACTGAAACAATATTTCATATGTCCGCCACTGCACAACATACAACCATTTACTCTCACTTTCAAACATAGGGGCAATTTAGAGAGACCTATAATCCTAATCTGATCTGGACCTGGACAAACAGCATGAAAATTCCACACAGGGCCTTTTTAATTCATCGTTTCATCTTAGAAGAAAAAACACTGCTCATCTGATATTAAACTGAGCTAAGTGATGGGCCAGTAAATGATACTGAACTTAAAACAAATTGACCAATAGACTTTTAAAGGCCAATATAATCAGGAGAACGAGAAAACAAAAAGCCAATTAATGGGCAAATATCACTCCATATGTCTACTTCCTGAAAAAACTGTAACGCTCCCAAAAATTAACAAGTCTTGATTCAATTAGAAATCACATTACTGTTGACCCGATCAAGTCTGAAGTATATAACTAAACATCAAATAACTAAACATCAAAATAACTATGAAAAAAATCTAGGTATAACCAATTTGAGGAAATATATTCCTTGTTCCGGGCTCTTCCCCTGTTTTATTTGTAATGTGTTATATGATATTCCTATTATTAAACTGACTTTATTTGGTCTTAATGCTGCGGGACAATTAGTTATCCCTCAGGGGACAAATAAAGTTCTGCTCCACAACTTGAGATAAGCCCTTAATCTATAAAATGTGAGAAAACTGCATGAAAACATATGTACAGAGCCCGAGATGACTTTTTAGCTCCTTAATTAATAACTACATAAACCTAACCTCTTTTAACCAATAAAACCCACATAGACACTGCCAATCAAAAGCATCTACTGATCTAAACTGTTTGATACCTAGTGATCCACTAACCTTATCAATCCATGTAAGTAATTGGTGTAAAATGCAGTTTATCATCTTTTCATGGTCATCAGATATGACCCATTTGGATGTTCAGAGGCTCCGTAAAGAACGTTGAAACACCGTCATCTTCTACAACATTGATTCACCAGTAAAACCCATGGAGCTGGATCAATGACAGTGGATGGAAACTAGGGGTGCAACAGTACAGGTTGCCTGGGGTTCAGTCCGTACCTCGGGTTTTGGGGCCACAGTTTCGGTACGTGTTTTGTGCGTAAAGAGAACAGTTTTTTTTTCTCCCAAAATTATATTTTTATTGTGCTTGTCAGCAAAAACAGAATTTTACAGTAAGAACTAATTCGATCACTGTACTGAATAAAATAACACGTTCTGTCTTGAACAATAGAACCCTTTCTTATTCCTAGACTGCTTGTATACAGTTGCATTAAACAGACATGAGCACACATTAGGGCCAAAGGGAGCTTTTTTTAAATAAAATCCATGTTCTGCATAGGCATGTAAAACAAAATGGCGGCATAAAAACGTCACAGTTGTCTACCGTACACATTTCCTTAAAATAGCATGTCACAACTTAAAAGTGAGTTACTGTGTAGACAATGTTTTTAATCAGAGGTCGGGTCACATGTCTAATAAATGCGGGTACAGATGGGTGCGGGTTTGGAAAAGTGGTGGACCCGTGCAGGACTCTGATGTGTGTTGAGTCTAAAGCCGCTTCTATGTCCACTGTCTCTCACTGAGGAGTGAGAGAGAGAGAGAGAGAGAGAGAGAGAGACAGACAGACAGAAAGACAGAGAGAGAGAGAGAG
>JAPQRP010000003.1:8894394-8910343 GCA_037367295.1 Apogon hyalosoma
AGCTATTTTTGTTGTTATTATATTTGTCCAAACAAATGTACCTTTAGTTGGACCAGGCATTAAAATGAACAAGAAATCGAAGAAAACAAATGATGGTTTAATAATTTTTTTCTGCAATTGAAGGACAGACAGACTACAAAGTCAGAAGCCTATTGTGTATTCAGTTTCCAGAGGCTTTACATTTTGTGCAGCTGCTGTGGTACAGACTGTTAGATACAGGAGTGTGTTCACTGCATGTGGTAAATGAGAACTCTCTTCTGCTGACATATTAAAGAGAAAATTAGAAACCACTGGACAAGATAAAGAACGAAAAGAAAAAAGAAGCTACAAAAAGAAACTGCCCCCATTATTTGTTACACACAAGTACACCTTTAATTGTGTTAGATTTTATTGACGGTTTCACACTGAGCTTTTGTATCTTCCGGCACTAATTGTCAATTTGGAAACGAGTCATTGAAGGATAGTCGAGTTTTAATTTGAGCTGAAAAAAACAAACTCCAGATTGACACATTCCATGTACTTTTGAATAATATAACAATGTTTGTTTGTAATTTCACTGATTTCCACCCACACCTTAGTCTTTTAAGTCACAAACAGGCCTACAATAGCCATAATGCATTAGTTCATTTCCTTGTATGGTACTTTGTGGTATGCACGAGATGATGTCCTTGCATAGGTGTATTGTTCTGTACTGATTCATTATGCATCTATACAATGTGTGTTAAAAAACGGTGATGTACATTTAACTGGGATAACCTCTAAATGGGTGCCTCTATGAAACTGGTCCTAAAAACAGGACATGGGGCTAAGAATTCAAACCAGATGTAGATTAATGTTATGAAGCAAGTTTGGAAGCACTTTGGGTCTATTTTAAAAATAAATATTTACTGACAAAAAAAGAGAAACTATTTTTTTTAGATAAAACACATTTTTATACAAAAATCCACATGTAATACGGTATGAAGGGCATGAAAATTACATGCTGCTATTTTTTTTAGAATATATATATTTTCTTTCACAGGAAAATTTTGGGGACTGAACTAATTTTGCAAGGCAGAGTGTTTCACAAAAATGACCGCTGTTGCAAAATCACTCATGATTTATATATGTTTAAATGGGCAGGTTCTGCATGTAACGCCAGTGGACACAATGGGTTACACATGGAACCTGGAATGAGACTGAGATTCATGAAAAACCTGCATGTCTGCTTTCGAAAAACCACTAGGATCATCAAACTTAACACAGTGTCTTTATTTATAGCAGTATATAAGACCATTTCAAGCCATGTTTTCAGATCAGATGCACTGACACCTAGGTAGCTTTTCCTGTCCCAATTTTGGTCCTATTTTTGACCCCAATATTTGATTAAAAATTCATTAATTATAGGATGGTTCAGAGCAAGAGTATAATTTTTTTTGCATTTATCTGAGGTCATCATTAGGTACATCCTGAGGGGAAACATGTCTAAATTTCTCTTTTATTATTGGGTCTAAAAAAGCTGGCAAAGTTCCAGGTGCCAGAATAAACCCAGTTTCATAGAAGCACCCAAATACACTCTGCATGTTTGCTGCCAAGGGAAGTTTTAAAATGTATTGGTACAGGAAATTAAAACCAGTTGGCTTGTCCAGTATATTACTCAGCAGCAGGTCACTTCCTCAATTATGGAACCTGGTAAACAGTGGCCATGTACTCCCTAAAAAGTATAGCTTATGCTGATGCTGCTAATGCTTTTTGCAGCTGTTTAGTATATTATAATCAGCCATCCAAACAGTGCAGCAGCTCCATGTGGCTCAGTGTGGCTGGTTTGAATGTCATATCTGTGTTTGGACTGGGTGAGAGGGAATGTCAGACTTCAGGGGATAACATGGGATTCTTTGTCTCAAGGATCAAACTCAAAGCTCTGCAAGGAAAACATTCATACCTGCCCTCCAGATTGTCTGGAAGTAAATGTGCCTGGAAAAATGATACTTTTTTATTGGAAACTTTAGAATATCATCTTCTGAAATTTGTCTGAATAACAGATGATGTTAAAAATATTTAATAGAGTACATAGGATAGAAAACTTGGTATTTTTTGCATGTTGTGGACCTAATAAAATAGGCTGTATAGCACACAGCACTAATGCAGAACTTCAAACATGTGGTCTGGTTCACAACTGTAATTCCAAATACAGAGAAATACAGAATGCAATGCAAAGAAGGAAAATCTCATAAGCCCATGTTTTATTTAAAAAAAATAATAATAAAAGATTGAAAACATATCAAATATTTAAACTGAGAAATTTCAAGAAAACAATAAGGTAATTTTGAGTTTAGCTGCAGCAACAAGTCTCTGAAAACTAGCACCCTCTCCTCTTTTAATAACAGTCTGTAAACGTCTCAGAAACCTTTAGCTGAAGTTTTGGAAGAGAAATATCATCCGGTTCTTGTTGGACATAGGACTGTAGCTGCTCAGTCTTCTTTGTCATGTTTTTGTTTCAGGATGCAGCAGATATGTTCAGTTGGTGAAAGGTTTGGTTTGTAGACTGGCCTGGACACTTCTGCTCTGAAACCATGCTGCTTGAATACATGCAGGGTGCAGTTCGTCATTGTCTTGCTGAAATATAGAAGGCCTTCACTGAAAAAGACATGGTGTAGGTCAATTTGTTGTGCATCCATGTGTCTCCCCCTTCTCCCCCCTCCCCCAATCTCTGTCTCCCTCTCTTCCCTTAACCCTCTCTCTTTAACCCCAGCTGGTCAAGGCAGATGACCATCCTCCAAGAGTCAGGGTCTGCTCCAGGTTTCTGCCTGTTCATCACTGTCACCAGGTGTTGGCTCCTGGAGGATTCTGTTGTCGTCTGTAAATTGGGTTAAAAGTCTGGTTTAGACCAGCTCTAAATGTAAAGTGTCATGAGATAGCTTTTATTATGATGTGATGCTGCAGAAATCAAATCTGATTGATTGATGGTGCCCATGCAGTGGTTTCACAGAATCAGAACCACAGATTCAGGTCTGGTTTTAATGCAGTCCTGTTTGAGGACTGAAGATTACAGGTATCCAATATTGATTTGTGACTTTATGCACAGAGATTTCTCCAGATTCTTGTAATATTTTCTTCACATTACGTTGTGTAGATGGTGAGATCCTCAGTCTTTACAATTTTGTGTTGAGAACATTTTTCTGACATTAAAGCTGCGTATGACTTTCGTCACCAATTTTTCATCAAATCTGTAAAACCCAAGTCATAGCCAAAGTATTACGAATCCATAAGTCTTTCTGTGATTATGCACCTGAATATCTTCTGTCATGGTGAGCAATTCTGAAGTGTACTAGACCATAACACTGTATGTGTTTACAAACAGAGCCAGTAGGTCACTTGGGCATTTTCGGAAATATGTGGCGACATGCTTTGTGGGAAGCAGAGTTCCACGCATCTGCTTTCACTTGATTGACATGTTTTTGTTGAAATTGTTCACTGTGATGGAAGAGATTCAGGTACGTGTAATCATGGAAAAACTTACGGATTCATGATACTTAGGCTATGACTCGGGTTTTACAGATTTGATGAAAAATTGGTGACGAAAGTCATACGCAGCTTTAATGTCAGAAAAATGTTCTCAACACAAAATTGTAAAGACTGAGGATCTCACCATCTACACAACGTAATGTGAAGAAAATATTACAAGAATCTGGAGAAATCTCTGTGCATAAAGTCACAAATCAATATTGGATACCTGTAATCTTCAGTCCTCAAACAGGACTGCATTAAAACCAGGCCTGATTCTGTGGTTCTGATTCTGTGAAACCACTGCATGGGCTCGGGAACACTTCAGGAAAGTCAAACGCAGCTTTAAACCAATTTGTAGAAGCAGTTTTAGCCAAAGTCTGTACATCCTCACTGACAGACTAGGACGCTGCTTTTCCACCTGATCATGTTACTGACTTGTTGACCTTTAACCTAAGTAGCTGTAAACTGTTTCTGTGTAACACCACTTCCCTCTCCAGCCTTGTGTTCCCCATCGAATGTTCTCCATGTAAACATATGCGCAGTTGTGGAATGGGATTTGCAAATCGTTTCATTCTGCTTGTTTTGACATTTTACATAGGCTCATAACTTTTTTTTTTTTTTTTTTTTGGAATGGTAATTGGTAGGCTACTTTTTTTTTTGTTTTGATGTACCACACACCACGTGTAAATGAGTAAACAGGCGGATCACTGTCAGATTCCACTCACACTACACTGCAAACTGATTCCCTCATATTAGACAACCTTGAGCAGTGTAAGGAGCCCACAGTTGAGGTGTGTGTGTGTGTGTGTGTGTGTGTGTGTGTGGTTGCCCACAGTGGTGTGCTGCAGTCCGCTCCCTGCCGTAGTTGACTAAACTACATGGACATTAGCGGGCGCAGCGGCACCACCACCGACACAGAGTGGATTAAAACAGCGTGCGTCCGCCTGATAAACCACCGTGTAACCAAGTGACAAACCCCGGCGTGTAAGAGCCAAGTCCGTGTCACCAGTTTGCAGCTGCTGGGGGAACCAGGAAAGGAAAGGCTGCCGGTGAAGTGCGGTGCTGCTGTGCTTTGTCTGAGGCAGGGACAGCTCGGCGGGAATGGCTTCATCTCCGTGCGGCAATAGTAACTTTGATTCCGGTCTGGAAATCAAAACTCGCTCGGTGGAGCAGACGCTTATTCCTCTGGTATCGCAGGTGAGTCACTAAAAAACAACACACGGTCCGTGGAAATGCCGTGTGTTAACCCGCCGCGTATTAAAAACGCACTTTTCCCTCAACAGCAGCGGCTCTGTTCCGAACATGAGGCTAACTTTTCCCCGTGTTTACCTGTTTGGAAGCTGCGTGTTTCCTTAGCGTAAAACACGTCCCACGCTAGCATAACCGTGGGCTCATACATAGTAACAGCTGTTCTTGGATATAAAAGCAGTTCATTCAAGCCTGCTGTCGGATTTGTTGATGTTGATATTGTCGCAGCAAGTGTTTTGAACAGAATGTAGAGAGAAAAAAAAAACAAAAAAAAACTAAAGCAAACATTAGACCCTGAATGCACCACGGTCAGATTTAGTTGTTGGCACTTGGTGTTAGTCAGAACTTCAGACCAGATGACATAATAGGCTTTACTGTTCTGTAATGAGAGGGATGGCAATACATTGATGATTATCCATCCAGAATCTGCTGTAATAATAGTTTCTGATTCGACTGGGGGTGACTACTGTGGAAGAAGAAAAAAAAAAAAACTTTCCCAGAAGTTTGTTGTGCTGCCTTTGCAGTCAGGGCCACCACACACTGACTCCTGCTTCTGTAATTGGGCCACTTTGAGGCACGTGTTTTGTTTTTCAATAAACAGAAGATGAGAGACCCACTTAGGGCCACAGCACTCTTTCAACAACTCTTCTGCACTCTCAAACACTGGTCCAGACTTTCAAAGCATGAGGTTTAGGTCAGTGAGTTAATGAATGGGTTAAAGATGGAAGGGTTGTTAATTTAGGGAACAACAGTGGGTCACACATCTTACAAAGGCTGTGCTTTTGATACACTTCACGTAATTTGTTACATGGGAGGTGGGCTCAGACTCCGGAGTACAGATCAGCAGCCACTGGTCTTATAAATGCTAATAATCCCTTGCTGTGCTGAAGCAGATATGAGTGTTCTGTTGTTTCACCTCAAGGGTAGATACTGGTGGGTTAAAAGTCTGGACCATACCACTATGGAAGGTGCCCCCCCCCCACACACACCCCTCCATGACACCCCTACTCTTCCCTCTCATTGCACTGGGTCATTTGGAAGATAAAGCTTGCCCTATTCTGAATGGAGATGAGCTCAGTTATGAGGAACCGGCTTTCCATATTAGAGAAGAAGGTTGAACCTTACCTTTGAAGCTAAACAAAGTCACTACAGTCACTATGCTTGATTGTGCAAAAGCAGACAGTAAATCTGCTGTACTCTGCGTTATATTAATAATATTTTTGCTGCAGCAAACTTATGGTGTACTCCTGCCCTTTGAGAATGACTGGCTGAGCTCCAGACTATAGCATAACAGTGAAGAGTGAAGAAGAAGAATGCAGTGTATACTGTTACGGCATTCCGCATATTACAGTTCAATGTTGAATAGTGGGCCTCAAGGACAATTTATCCTAAGGTTTTTTTTTTTCTCTGTGTGAGGCAAGTCCCCATAGCAACAGAGCTCTGCAATGCTGAAAGAAACATTTCCAAGTGAACTCCATATGTATTATGGAATTGTTGTTTTGACAGACAGTCACTCTCTGCTGACCAACAGACTTTCACGCTCTGAGTGTTTTTCAATTATTACTGCAAGACACACAAATAACCAAATAACTTCACATGTGAATGTAACATGTTTTATCAGAACTGCATTTCACCGTTAATGTAACTGTAGGTGTTAAAGCTGGAGGGTGTGGCACATAATGACTCCATGTTAAAGGAAATGTTTAATCTGTTATAGTCTATGTATTACATTAATAACAAATTAGGACTGAGCAACATGGCCAACAATGTTAGTAAAAATGTTCCTATCATTCGGAATTGATACTTATCTTTATAAATGGTATTTCTTTTAAGTTTAAAGGCTGATTTTTATTTTATTTTTTCCCCTGAGTGAAAGCTGCAGTTGTATTTGTAATTTTAAATTATTCGTAAAAGATGTAAGAGGAGAAAACTGTTCAGGATGAAGCAACAAGATGAAAACATCATGAAAAATGTAACTACATGAAAACAACATAAAAGATGTAACAAAACATTAATTTTATGATACTGTGATGTAGTGGGTATTTGCACAACCTGGCTTTCGCAACATGACAGAAATAAATGAGAAGATGGAAATATGGAAACTTTTTTTGACAGCTTAAATAAAAGACAGAACAAAAATATACATTGCAATAATGACATCACACTGCAAAATCATATTGCAGTATATATATCGTCATTGTTTCAATCTACTTCAGTTAGAACACAATAAGAAACCAGACTGATATTAAAGAATGAAGAGTAATCCAGCCTCAGATTACTACCTTAATCTGTTTTTATGAGATGGTTCCAAGAATCACTATTGCTTTATGTTGGTTATAATTGAATTATCAGAGTTCATAAGAGACTGTTTGCACTGTGTGTTGTATGTTTTTCCCCCCTTTGGTTGCACTTACATGCTCATGTGTTGTATAGAGGACATTTGATAACTACAAAGAGGAAATGAAAAAGCAGCATCAGTGAGAAAAGCTGGTGTTTGATAAGGTAACATCTCCTCTCCTCTCCTCTCCTCTCCTCTCCTCTCCTCTCCTCTCCTCTCCTCTCCTCTCCTCTCCTCTCCATGACGTTGATATCTTCAGGCCTCTGTTATCAGCTTCACTCCCACCAGGGTGTAATTATAGGCTTCGGAGTCTCCCAGCTTTGCACTACGTTATACATAAACACACACCGGATAGCCAGCATACACAGAGCTCCGTCCAGTCATTCTCTTCTCTTTTCATGCCTGTATGTTCACCTGTCTCACTGATTGTGCACGGATTATCATTTTAAAAGGGGGTCTGAACGTCGTTTGGTGCTGCTCCTTTAACTTTTTGCAATTTCACTCATGTCTAAGTGTGTCTCAGATGTGTTTTAGTAATGCACACACCTGGATGTTTTCCAGCTGCAGCCTCCGTCAGTGTGGTTGCTGATTCGCTGAGGCCTCTTCTTCATTTAACAGAAACACTCTCCTCGGCTAGGAATGTGCTGGCGTGCTTTTACTTTACACCTATTCTATAGCTATCTCCATACCAATGGACTTGCTTCGTGAGGGCCATGGTGAGGGGAATGAACTGCTCTGGGTGGTCAGAAATGTAATGGGTATCACACAGAAAGATGGGAAACAAAGCCCAAGTGTCTGCTGTTACGTGTCCTAGATGTGGTCCACAGCCAACCTGAAGACAATTACTGAGACGTGATTCCTGTTTTGAAGTGGTGATTAGTGCAAATAGCTGCTCAGGAAGGTTTTTTTAGTATAATTGAGGTGTGTTCATAGTAAAAACACAACACCAGACCTGTCTAGGATAGGGGTGTAAGAAAATATCAGTTTGGCGATATATTGTGATATTTCATTTCACAATACTGTTGATATGTGTAATAGTGCTATGAAACAGACAGTTATATGTATAATTTTTGCATTTTGTGCCTGTTTGGACAGGATTTATTTTGATATATGTAAGATTTTTTTTTTGAAGGAGTTATCTGCTTTTTTAAATGGAATTCTTCATTTTCCAACATTTCCCTGGGGTCTAAACTGTAAATGCTCTGCTTGGGTCTGAATGCTTCATTAATTCAACTCCACAGGTCCATCTTCAAGCCTATTTTTGAGTAATGACACGAGACAGGTCGTTTTGAGCGCTGGCCCTTTAAATGCATATGACCCCTCTCCCTTCTGGGTTGTTGACTGTGCTGCTCTGTCCTGTTCAACCAACAACTGGACATTTTAGGTAACTGGCTTGAAGTTTGGACATATTTTCAGTATGGACTACAACTGCTCCTGCTGACAAACAAATTAGGCGTGCTCCGAGAAATATTCATCGGAAGTCTTGACCTTATATGTGCAAAAGCCGTGATGTAACTAGTTAAAAAATGTAACAAATTAAGACAAAATTAAAACAGGTTGTAGAAATCCACTTGATTTTTGCCAAAATGAATATAAAGATAATTTTGCAGCACCTGGAGGGTTCAAATTCAAACTTTATGAACTATTAGGGTCCAAATTCACATATAAATGTACCAAAGCCTAATAAAAGTGGGTTTAGCAAAATATGACCCTTTTAAGTTATTTTATGGAGCTGGCACTGGACTTTGTGGTCAGTAGAGGAAGATGTGTCAAGGGGGCGGGAGTTTATAAGTTGCACTTCATCCTGCTCCTTTTCAAAAATTTTTTTAAAAATGTTTTTCTTTGTTGTTTTTGTTTTTAAATGTTGATATTTGAAATAAAAACAAACAAACAAACAAAACAAACACTAAATTGATATTAAAAAATACTGTATTGATAGTTTTAAGTATTTATTCAAATGTAGACATGGTGGAGGTCCATTTTTGTTTGGTTTTCTTTGTTGTTTGGGAACCCTGCAAGCTCTTTTATGTATACACCAGGGTGTGGGTTCTAGATGTGGTAGTTTTTTTATCCTTGGGGAGAGCTGACTTTTGGGAAAAGATCTTCCACCTCCTGGATTTCATCATTGTTAATACTGATGGTGAGATGCGAAAAGAGGGGGTGTTTTTAAATCCACATCCCGACCCTTAGGGGCAGTTTCCTGGTCCCCCAGCACGTGTATTTGTTGTGTATTCACGCATGCTGTACCACATTTGTCCAGCGGTCACCACCAAAGTGCAACGTTACCCCATTGTTCTAAGTGTAGGCAACATGATTTGGGCATAGCAACGTGATTGCAAGGCTATTGTATTAAAAAAATTACAAATATATCCCAAAATATAGGTCCTATCAATTTGCTGTTTTTGCTAGTCTCTTCCTTGACCAAAAATACATAAGTATGACAAACTGCAGTAGTCCCCTCTTTCTGGATTTTGTGATACCCGAGACAGACACACACACACACACACACACACAGTCCAGTTCCCTTTTAAAATATAAGATTCAGAGGGGTGTTTTGCGCCATTGTGTGTATACTAAAAAGTACTAATATGATATTGCAGGTCATGCATGTAGTTTTTTGAAATTGATAACACTATTTTCTCAAATAATTGTTACTTAAAGCATCCTAAAAGCACTTTTTACTGTCTGAAAGAGGCAGATGTTAGTTCCTTTGTTGGAATTGCACAAAAATAATGTTATTATGTTGGATGATTCAGGGACTGTACACTATGCATTCTTTTCACAACTGATAGAATATGGACCTTTGAGCAGGATCTTGAACTGTAATGTCTGTAAAATTGTATTTATTTTTTGTATGTGTTTTTTGTATTGGCAAAGCCGGATGTTAAAACTTTATCCAAATCCTGCACTTTAATTTTTAAAAGAGGAAAGTCTTGTGATATAGAATCAGAGCCTGTTTGGATCAAATAAAAATGTGTTTAGTATTTATGCATATTTCTGGTGTGATTAAATTTTTCCAGGAAAGAATATTTTAAAAAAAGAAACAAATGAAAAAATATCGCCTTGTTAACAGTATATTGCGATATATCATAATGTGATCCTAGTATAGTGATTTATATTGTATTGCCAGATTCTTGCCAGTACACACCCCTGGTCTAGGTGCGGTCCTGGTGGTCCTCAGGGCTGACGAGACCTGAGAACACTGTTCGGAGGCAAAGATGTGTGGATTATCCGTGTTACTTTGATCAGATCAGTGAATGTTTAAACACTTGTGACACACTGGCCTTGTGATTACATAGCTACGCTGGCTCCATCATTTCTCCGCTGCCTAAGCCTGGAGTTTTTTAAAAGATTTTCTGCTATAATTGGGCCTGAAAAATCCGTTGTCTGTCCAAGTTTGTTAGTGCTGAGTTTGTCATGCTTCCAGGGGTTCTGTGCTGCTTGCAGTTTTGTCTTATGTGCTAAAAAGGACTGTGGGTAAAAAAGCTTCTCCGTGTTCACTTTACTCACAAACTGGATTAAAGCAGCTTATTTATTACCTAAACAAAAGCTCAGTGGCAGGTTTGAGGATATGATTTGCTCAGCGCATTAGCATTTTGTCACGGAAATTCTACATAAAACAAAATGCTGACTAAAAAGTGCCCAATAAACCTTGTCCTCACTTAACAGCTCACTAAGCACCGCCATCAGTCAAATCTTTACTCTTTGGAAATATTGAATATGGAGGTTTATTGTTGTATGAGGCACTGTTTCCCCTCCTAATGTTCCTCATCCCGTGGTGGTGTGACATGACAAACGTCCAGGTAGTGAAGTTGTTTTTTATACTCAGACAGAGAGGCATTACTGTTGCCACGGGCCCTAACAGATCTGCTTCCTCCAGCCGTATGATGATAATGAAGACAAATGGGTGCCTGGCATGAAGGTGAAACCACACCAGGATTGCACTGCACTGTGAGCAGGGATGCATGTGCATACACACTCATAGCCCAGAGTGCACCGCCTCTTTAATGTGCATATGTTTGTTGTGTGTTGTTGCAGAGGGGTGGGGGTTTCCTGTGTGGTTTGTGCGTCTTTGTATTAGGCGAAGGTTGGTATGTGTGAATCTAAATGAATCTGTGGCACTGATGCACTTTGCGTGCAACCTTCAGACTTTTTTGCTTGCTGTGCTATTATCAGTAAGGGATGTAGGAAAATGACCTAGTGTGTACATCTGCATTCCCAAAACTTAGGTTCAGAGCCCAAACTGGCTCACAGAACCTGGTTATTTGGTCAACAGTTGATAGAGTAAAATGGGTAAAAATGCTACGATATTTGAAACTAGACTTTCCTACATTTCCTGAAGGAAATGTAACCCGTGTGCTTGCCTCTTCAGATCAGTGGACTCGTGGCTAGGTGCGACGTAAAAGCAAGAAATAGCTCCCGTTCACTTCATATGTGGAATCTATGCATCAGTGTTTGTGGGCTGACATCACCACAGACTTTCTGTATCAAATCAAATTTTATTTATATAGCGCCAAATCATAACAGAAGTTATCTCATGACACTACATATAAAGCCAGTTGAAACCAGACTCTAATTTACAGAAACCCAACAGAATCCTGCAGGAACAAACACCTGTAGACCTGTATTCAAATGAGAAGCCTCCCACAGTCTGTGTCAGTCCTGTTAAAGCACTGTTTAAATAGGCTCCTTTAATTGAATAGCTCCATGTGTATGTGATCCCAGCTGAGCTCATTCAGTTCATACAGAGAATTTATGGGAAAGTTTTGAACTGTATTGTATTTATTTTTAAAATATATTTCTTGTTATTGTATTCATTATTTATTATTTCCGTTTATTTATTTTTAATTTTAGTGTAGCTGTATGTTTTCATCTTTTTATTTTTGTTGTGGAGCCTTAAATATCTTAACTGTCTGCAGCTGTGCCACACAGACCACAGGTGCCATTACCATGACAACAGACACACACAGACACAGATGCTCAGTCAGGCTCTGAAAAGCTGTGAACCTGCTCCCGAACTCCTGCAAATTTTGGGAAAACCGTAAATGATAGGTGAAAACTGGCATGATCATGAGCGGCAGAAGGACCTGGGGAACACACAGATGTATTTTTTTTTTTTTGTCCGTACTGTGAGAAATGACCAACTTATGGCAGTGTAAAAACAGTCAACTCACCAGGAGCAAGAAGATCCATTTGGTCCAAATTTGTATTGGTTTGAATAGGAGCTGAGGCCATTTGGCTGGAGGGTGAGTTATTAAAAAAATTTTTAGGTACATTTTCGCTGCTCTTCCACTCTAGCCGATGACATCACACACTCTAAAAACTCAGATTTTGACTCAACCCAGGGGGTTTTGAAGACTCACCTGTTGAAAACCGTAAATCCTGTCCTCATACCAAAGACATTCTTGGAGAGATGACAAAAATGCCTGCGTTTTAAAATTTAAATCAGTGGTTTTCAAAGTGTGAGGCGAGCCTCCCTTGGGGGGTGCCAGAGGACTTCAGGGGAGGCGCAGCATGAGAAAAAATAAACCTGAATAAAAAAGAAAAACAGTGTAAACATCTGGTTAGCTAACTACAGTACACGCGGGGCAAAATGCATCAATTTTTAGTACCTCAAGTGAAAGTGAGAGAGGACACAGAGTCTGGGGTGAGCAGCAAACAGAGGAAGTACGACCCTGATTATTTAAAGTTTGGGTTTTTATGTATTGATCCTGACGATGTTCCGCTGCCACAGTGTGTTATTTGCAGAGGTGCTAGCTAACCACAGTATGCCACCATGTAAACTCACAGATGAAAGTCATGGAGATGTTTGGCACTGTAAATACCAAGGCAGCCAAAGCATCATACCACATAGCATTACACATTTTGAAGGCAGAGAAACCCCACAACACTGGCGAGACATTGCTCCTTCCTGCTGTCAAAGACATATGTCCGGTAATAATCGGCAAAGATAAAAACACGCAAAGATGTTAAGATATGTTAAAAGAGACGTTAAAAAACATACAGATGTTTAAATGTATTTAACAAGATGTTAAAACACATAAAGATGTTAAAATGCGCAAAAAAGATTGTAAAAACACCATTATGTTAAAATGTGTTTAAAGATATTTAAGGACATACACAGATAAAAATGTTTAAAATGTTTTAAAAATGTGTTTAAGAACATGCAAACATGTTTAAAAAAAAAATAAAGATGTGTATAAAATGTCAGCCTGCCCCAGGGCAGCTGTGACTACAGATGTAATTTACCACCACCAAAGTGTGAATGTGTGAGCGACTGAATAATGGATCCACTGTACGTGCTTTGAGTATGCATTCATAGAAAATCGCAATGCAAATCTAATCCATTATTATTAAAATGTATTATTGAAACCTTTTTTTAAGCCTGCATGGAACATACAAAGCAATGACAGTAACAGTAAAAATAGCAATAATAATCAGGGGGGCGGGGCGCAGCTGCTTTTGAGTTCTCTTATGGGAGGCTCACTATCCCGAATTTTGAAAACCCCTCGTTTAAATGAAGTCTGTAGGTAAAAGTATGACAAAGCAGGACCAGTAGGAAAAAAGGCAACTTTTTTGTTACTCCCATTGAAAATGAATGGGGTTTTTGTTAGCATTTTTGTGCGAAAACCGTAAGTGATGTTGTTATGACATGACCACACAGATAATCTTTGGGCCAAGCTGAACATTTTTGTATTGACCGAATAATTTTAGGACGAATCGTTTGGGAATGGCATCCATTTGAAAATGGCCCAGTTCATGTTGGATGGAGATCTTTGACTGGTTTTTCACAATTTTAACGAAATCTGTGCATCGGAATGTCAATAAAAATAATAGCACATCTTTCGAGACCAAACTGCACATTTTTTTTCAATTATATGTTTTGGTCTATTTCCAATGGTGTGGGCTGCATTTATTTTTCAAAGTTTTTTGCATAATAATAATAATAATAATAATAATAATAAGTCATATTAATGATAAATATGACAAGCAATAGACCCCTGTGCCTTGCATTACATGCAAGCACACGGGGAATAATTGTTCTAATTATTTATAACAAATACCGCTACCTGACCACCAATGCTGGACTGCCGCTGCCAGACCACCGCCACAGGATGTCCTTTGTATGAATGCGATAACTAGGACACATTTAGTTGGATTTCCTCTCTCTTGATAACCAACACAGGGGACCCCTCGTGGAAGAACCCTATCGAATTCAGCCTCTCTATGAGTGTTAGATGTCATCCAAAAGGGGGGCACTTTAGTTGGAAATCAGTTTTTTGGACATAAACCAAGCAATAATAGGCTGACAGATAAAATTTGGTTCATATTGATTGTCTTACAAATGTCCATTTTCTTGCTACCATCCAGAGTTCATATGGTGTCATTTTCATTTACTAGGTGGAGTTTTGTGGAGAAAAATGGGTTCTCAGACCATTATTCTGCCACTATCAGGTTGATGTAGCTCAAACTGAGTTCATATTGATTGTCTTATAATTATCTTTCTCCATGCCACTACCTTGAGTTTACACATGTACATATTTTGACACCAGGTAGTGTGTTTTTTCCATATGTTTGGGGGAGCAGAGGATTGGGGGGATTTTGGGGGATATACCCTTACTGTGGGTGCCCAGCAGCGTAAGCCTCGTTCTTGAGTCTGAATGTAACTCTGTTTAATACAGTACACAACTAAATAGAAATTTGACTTACTCGCACTTTACTCATGTATTTCCCTTTTCTGCAGTTTTATACTTCTACTACACTGCATTTCAGAGGGAAATGTTTTTATTCCTCTACATTTATTTGCCACTTGCAGTTATTTGGAACTTTTTCTGTGAGAAGGCATATGATATATGATTTGATGCAGTACTATACTATTAGGGCTGGGTGAAGCCACAATCATAAATTGCCAGAAACTCTGAAACTAAGATAATATTGGTTTTAAAAAGCCTTTTTATCAGTGTAATCCCAGTATTTACATAAAGCGTTGCTCCGACTTATGGCAAATACCTGTATCAGTTTGTAGCATTTCTGTCTAGCATAGTTCGCTAAGCTAGTGAGTTTAATTCAGTCTGTCTATAGTAATACTTAAACATCTGTCCACACTAACATTTTCAGGGTCAGTCCGCCTTAACTTGCAGAGTTTGTGTAACGGGTTGTTTTGCTGATGTTGAAGAAATTATGTTGAAAAATTGAAGTCCATTAACAGTGGGTTTGGCTTGGGAAATCTGATGTGCAGTGAGTCTGATTTACACAGATGCTTTAGAGTTATACTGTAGTGAAAATGTTTTTGATCCATTATAAAACTCAGAGAGCAAATTAGGCCACTGCAATCTAAGTGATTCATGGAAACACTGCAGCTGTATGTGTGAAATGGTGTTTACTTCATCTGGGTATTTTCAGCATTGCAGACCAAAATGATGAATTTGTAGTCAGTTAACATCAACAAAAAGCATCACACACTGCCTAAACCTTAAGAAACCAGAGAAAACTGGAGCAGATGTTGTAGTTTGATTGTAACTCTGTATTTTATAAGAGATGAGAAAATTGGTATTCAGATTATAGATTTTGAGTCTTCATATGATCTTTTTATGAGACCGCCTAGCCCCATACACCACTACAATAGTATAAAATGTATCTAAAATGGAGTCCATATTAGAGCCCGACCGATTTCGACCGGCTGATTAATCGGGCCGATTATCACATAATCCGTATCACATAATCAACATTGGCCAATATGTAGCCGATTTATTAACTTTTTTGCTGCGGAGATTCTGCCGCTCGCTACTGCTGTGTGTGTGTACTGCCCGGAGAGTTAGAGGAATATTAAAGCGTCAGTTTCACTTTCACTTCTGCTCTGACAATGACACTAACCCC